>JAZGTI010001149.1:0-48119 GCA_036877585.1 Botia kubotai | reverse complement strand
GAATAACGTAGCAATAACAGTAAAATAACATCTAAAAAACTTTACGCAGGGACAAACACACTCCACACAGAAAGACACCCCAGTCATACAGGACTTGAACCAGTGCTGTGCAACAGGAAGACTCACTAAGCCACTATGCTTCTCTTTTGCATTACATTGTTTTTTTTTATAAATAATTATACCAAATTAACACAAATTGAAAGCCTTCATTTTTTACCGTATAAAAAGGTTTTATTTTAGAGCTTGATCTCTCAGCCTTGAGCTGAAGTTCTATTTTCCTCCAACAAATGCAGAGGTTGATAAATGACCTACTGACAACAACCCTGTAATTTTGTTTTTTTTTGTCTGGCTCAACAGACAGTGACAGAGGAAGGGGGTGGGTGGCTGTGGTCACGGCAGCATTCAGTCACCATGTTTATAAAACCTTCTGCCGGAAAAACACATTCTATGAGATGATTAGACCCAAAAACAGCGCCAGCCTGACCGACTTTATCAGAACAAAATATAGATGACTTGAAAAACAGCTTTGTCCTCGATAACCATTACCACTCTCCATTCATTCATATGTGTTTTCCCAAACGGAAGCCACCTCAGGGCAGATCTCTGCAGCCCCCCTCCTAAACCTGAGGTGTACAACACAAGTCTTTCTTCTCCTGCCTTCACTGTTTATTTGTTTATCACTCTCACACAAACGCTCACAATGGTACATGTGCTTTAATTAAGGAGATGTGTCGGAATCAATACTGACAGTCTCGAGGTGTCTGATCAAACGAGTTCAGCCCAGCATGTCTACCAGCAGCTTCCCATCATTCAAGAGTCTCTCTCATGCATCCTTCACACTGCTCTACCCCCGAGACCGACAGGCTTTTAGCATTACAGCAAGCCTGGAAGAAATGTGTGCCAAGTGTGTGAGTGTGTGTGAGTGGTAGTTGATCCGGGCAAGCGAGTATATATGTAGTGGGAAGAGGGTGGATATGTTTGTGTGTGTGTGTAAAGTTGAGTGCATTATATGCTGTGCGATTACATGTTCTTTACAATTGTTGCCTGTGATATTGTATAATATGACCCCAGTGGCATCCAGGTTGAATCAGCTGTCTTGTACTTTAACGTGTACGATATGTATTTTAGCAGATTTTGGTCATGACTGACAGGGGTTTTACATGATCAAACTGACAATGTCATTCTGACATCCTTATTTACAGACAAAATCAAAAATACATTTTTGGTGTGTGTTTGTGTGTGTGTGGTAGGGACAAATTTGTACCAAAAAGTCAGCAAAAACTGACAAATCTCAGCAAAACCACCTTTTGGGGACGTCCTCATTCATAAAACCTCTATAAAATATAGTAAATAAAGGTTTTTAATTGTAAAAACGCAGAACGTTTTCTGTTAGGGTTAAGGTTACAGTGTAGGTTAGGGTTAAGTTATACTGTTTATAACTAGCTATGTATGAAAATAATTGATGTCTATAGAATGTCTCCGTTTAGACATGTAAACGTGTGCATTTGTGTAAACCACTGTTTCAACACCCTCTAGCCCCTGCACTGTTTCCTCACACACAAATGAAAAGATTTTGTTGGGTAATTTGAACAGCATAAGACTTTCGTAACCATTGCTGACGTGCCCAGAACAGTTACTTCATCATTAAGTGTTACATCTCAGCACCAAACAGAATGAGCTTACTGTCTACACAATGAGATTTACTGATCATGTAATGAGCTAAACGACACACACAGCTCAAGCAACCAGCATTTGATTGGATTTGAGATTATTTTCTTTGAGCTCTGAATAACATTGAGTGGTACAGTGGGAATGTGCCCTGAGTCCATCAAAAAAACAATCAAACCACAACATATTAGCGTGGAATATTTACTGATCTCATTAGCATGTGAATGATTTACTGCATACAGCAGCCTTCAGGCCTGGAGATACAAGACTGACAGGTTTAGATATGCCGCTTGTGGTGTATTCTTTGAAAGAGTAAAGCCTGCGTGTGTGGGCTGTTAGAGGCAGGGTGGGCAATATTTTTCACAAACATTCTGTGTTATGCTGATTAAAATTACACATAGCAATCACTAAATAAAGTGTTCAAAATATATTTATATATATATCTATCTTCTGTGGAAAGTGCGTGACTTCATTTCACGTCATTCAGCACTTTTCATCCAATCATTACATTCGGTTCAAATTCAATTGTTTTGGAGGAGGCGTGGCTTTGGAGAGCATTCTGAAGGAGGGTGGGACACTTTCAAAGCTAGCTTAATATTGCTAACCTCTTCGAAATTGTCAAGGAAGCAAGATAAGTGCATAGAAACAAACAATATTTAAACGGCAATGTTTCTGTGTGACCTACGTTGGCTTTGAGGCCTCTGCCTGGTCAGTCTGAAGTTTCTGCCCTCCTTCCACCTCCATGGTGCAGTACACAATCCGGTTTGGTGCTAAAGACTTCAGACCCTGTACCTCCATAATCACCACCTGTGTAAAAAGCAAAATAAAAGAAATAGAACATATCACAGCAAACATTTTAATCAATGTTGTTACCAAAACCCACAAGGTGGGAGGTTTGTATTTTGAAGATGATTTTGTGGGTATAAAGCAGACTTTTAAAATGAGTGTGTTCATTCATCCACATCTACGTATGGGCTGCTGGGAGATGAAGTCATCATCACAAAGGTATCAGTGGAAGGAGAACAGACTGTTAACACGACATACATCACATGGTTTCATTGCTCTCATCTGCAGGGAATACACCTCTCAGATACTGTCACTTGATTAAAGCTAGTTTTATAGCAGCCTGACACGGCCACATAGGGATTTCTTTGTGGTTTGTGCTATGTGTGTCTCACACACACACACACACACAGACTAATCTAGAGCTCACACATTCAGAATTCTCCTGTTCTCTTTTTAACCAACACATAATAAAGAGAAGGGGACATTTTCAATTTGTTGTGTGCCGCAAACACTAATACGGTGCCAATGCACTTACATGGTTTTGTCATTTGTAATATTTGATAGCGCTACACAACATGTTGTAATGAGGTTATCAGAGGAATAGCTGTGAAGATTAAATGTTCACCTGATGAAAGAAAACATCAAATCCTACGTCAAGCTGATGATGAATGTCAAGACCATCACAGATTCAATTATTTCATCAGAAGGACACTGTACGCCAGTGATGATCAAATCAATTTCAATTTACAAAATGTGTCTTTGAAAGGAAAATGGCCGATCGACGCTACATTTGCATTCGATTCACATGCTTAGATTCGTGTGTTTTAAAGCGTAGGCAGCGAGACGTGGTATTTTGGAAAGTTCAGTGTTAAGGCAAGAGATTTGCTTTAGAAGGTCAAAATCATTTCGTTTTCTTAAATGTGATGCACATCTGAACATTTCGATTTGGAGTCAGGAGCTACTGTTGTGTCAAAACCAATAACTTTTAAAGGGGCAAGTACCTCCAGGGTAAACGACAGAACCACATCCGACTTGGAGAGCTGATTCTCATCTTCCTGGCCCATGTCAATGATGGAGGTGTTGTGGCCCCTCTTGAGCTTTTGCAGTTTGAACTCTCCTCCTTTAGACACCGGCATGCTCTCAAGGTTGGCCATCAGAAGGTTCACTGATGACTTGAGCTCCTCAATGTACATGGCCTCCATGTCCCTGGACACAAACTTTGGGAATCTGCCAGCCTGAAAAAGAGAAAAAAGAAAATTTTAATATTTTAAGATACTCTGATTCTACTTTTGCCTCTCTGTCGCCATCTCTGATTGAAATATAAAATTGCAGGTCACTTTACATACTTTAATTCACACTTTAAAGTACATCTGTTATGTACTTGCTTAGTACCCGTTTTAAAAAGTTCCGAATTGCAGTTTTAAAGTCTTGTGGAATATGCTTTTCCGCCAGTTTTCCAGCACGGAACTCTCTAGCACACCGTGAGAACGCATACCTCCGTGTCTAACGGATTGAGATGGTGACTAACGCTTACTTTTGTGAACTGATCGGCCATTTGGAGGCGTCCATCCAGCTCTCTTCTGATCTGTGCCGCTTGTTCATCTGGGTTATCCAGCTGGAAGACAAAAACATTACACGGTGAAATTCAAATAGCTTTTTTACCCCACTAAGAAAACCCATATCTGACCTTCACCATTACAATAAACAGTACAAAACAAATATGTCTCAGTTCAGCTGAAAAGGTCACCAATACTCACATTCACTGCATAAATCTGAAGAACAGTGGATTGAATGTTCATTAAAGGGCAATATAGATCAGAACCGGATGAAACTTTGGCTTCAAAAGTCTGCAGTGTAAAAGGACCTGTTTGATATAGAAACTCCCACTGCTACCAGTAGATCCTTGAGGCTGACTCCCATGACAAAACAAATTAACGTTCATTTAACATTGGTTGACCACACACTCTTCATAAACTGTAATTCAGTTATTACTGACATGTGAAATCAATGCTGACAGAGATGGTGTGTGTAGAATTACTTGCTGGAAAACCTGAAGATGTGTCTTCACATCTAATCCTAACCAATTATATTTACTGGAAAACCAGTCCTTACATTTAATCCTAACTGATTATCAAGCATGAAACAATATTGATAATTTACTGATATTGCTAAAGACACTGTATAGAAAATAACTCCAAAACGTCCTTTTGGAGTTATTTGTATGTGCTATCTGCATTGCTTTAGTTTTATTTTAAACACTTGTTTTGAGTGTTTGTTTGCACAGGTGCAGCAGGAAACGTACATAACGTACAGCAGTCACAATTCAGATAGACAGTGTAAATAATAAACAGCATAGTAGCAAGCACAAAGAAACAGAAGACATTAATACAAAATGAACTAAATGGGCAGAGACATACAAACATAATGAACAGTATATATAAGCACAGACATATACACAAAATAAACGAAGGCATAAATACGAAGGAAGAATGAGATAAAAACACGGTGATAAACAGTCTATGAACACAGTGAGGTAGTGCAAGGATAGTAATAAAGTGGGGGGGGGGGGGGTTATTGCACTATTATTTGTTTGTTTGTTTTAAGAATAAAATGATGCAACAAGATGGCTGCATGTCCAGACGCAGTCCAAATTTTGCATCTCAAATTTCAGCTGCTACTTTGTTTTTTTGATGTTATTAAACCATAACAGGATGCAACAACGCCATGTTCAGATATACCACATATGTTTAGTATACTATATATCTCTATAGCAAATATTATATAATCCAGCATCTTGTTAGCTTTAAAAACTTCATCCAGACTGCACTTGATGTTTAATGCCTGCTTGTGGCTTTCTGTAAGCTTCCATCTCATACAGCCACAGCTCTGTCCATTAGAAAGCCTTCATTAGTTCTCTCTAACAGGCCTGGTATTAGATTAAAGGCCAAAGTCCATCAGCCATTTGTCATCATGTCATTGTGGGAAGGCTGCTTCCGAATCGGTTACAAACTGAAGCGTGAACTTCTGATTCTGACACTAATTTAAAACAGGATTAATGAATGCTCCGTGTTTAACATATTATATGGCAAAATATGCATGTGTATAACTGTGCATATATATATATATATATATATATATAGGTTACATAACATATCTGCAGTATAACTACTAAGTTTGAGCAACAATAACCATGCTCAACTTAAATGTAGTGTAGTAATGTTTAAACTAACACTGAGCTCACCAGCCTGCCAGAAAAAGCATTTCATGCTAAGAATAGGACAGGCCACAGTGTTCTGTAAATAAGTACTCTTACACTGCCATCAATATAAGCCATGTCTGGATCGTCACACAGTTCTATTGCTAGAGAGAGAGCATGTCATAGCACCATCAGTTTATACTTTCACGCATGAAAGACAAAACCAAAACAATAGCAAAGGACACTCCTTATATCCTGTATCTACACTATATGTTCGATCATGCAGGTTCTGGTGAGTTTAGATCCTGACAGGGGAAGAATTGGCCGATCAGCTGCGTGGTTGGGTGGAGAACCATCTGGACAGGCTGTGGCCATAGTGTCCCCCTTCCTGACTCCAACTGGGCTAAATTCACTACTAAATTTAAGCTACAAACACCTACAGATTTGCATGACGATTCCTACACAGGTGAAAGCCTATATACAAATCCACTTGTGCACATATAAGCATTCGTAAATGAAACTCATGCTCATACACTTCACACAAATGCATTCATGTTCTCACCCACACGTAAAATATATGTAAACACATTCACATGCATAATGCCAATATGTGGGCGTTTTTATAATGAAACGCTTCATGCTTAAAATGTTGTGATATAGCACCTGTTGAGAGCGGTATGTTCCGTTGAATAAGGCATGAGGCACACCCCACAAATTGTTCAATTAATCAATAATGTTCTTAATCCAATATTTAAAATGTCACTTAGTCTGTGTAGTTTAGTCTAAATAGCATGATGGGTAGTCCATGAAGGCTGAGGCAAGCACAGAATATGCTGAATGCATCATTGTCTTTTTTTTGAGTCCAGGGGTTTAAAAAAATTCTTAAATAACTCCATAGGTGCTCTACAGCTGTCATCTTTGGTGCTCAAACTCAGGCGAGAAATCCACAAATAGCACATTATCAGCTGGTTGGTTGAACTATGAAAATGTACTGCTAGGCAAAGACGCACTCTTGCAAAAAAGCATTTGATTCCATGAAAGTGTATAATATCTGTGCTAGAATATATATGCTAGAATTTTTCAGAAAGCGAATTACAGATCTGCTTAATTATATGATGCCTTGAAGCCAGCATTACTTTTTGTGTACTTCAACTAACGAGTCCCAACAAAAATACAGTGGTGTCAAAATATGCTGCTTTGAAATGTAGCAGAGTAAAAGTTTCTCAGCAAGAAAATACAGCTGAAGTCCACAACTGGTGAATAACTAGATATGTTTGACAGCAAAGTAAAATTTTGTCTAGAAGAAAATGTTGTTATGGTGGTTAAAAGTCTTTACATACTGATAGCAATCCCGAGGTAAAGTGGTCTAAATATATGAATATGTATGTATTCATATTCTGTGGAAGGCACAGAACCATAAAATGTTCATCCAATCATTGCTTTCGGTCCAAATGCAATGATAGGATATCCTACTAGCTTGTCAAACTATGTATTTGCATACCTCCTCACACCCAGCTTGAGATGGAGGAGGCGTGGTTTTGGAGAGCACTCTGAATAGTGGGAGGGATCTTATGCTTCCTAACATAGCTTGCTATTGCTGGCTACCTACCTTAAATGTAATTTTTTAAATTCATGAATCAAATTTACACTGGACCTTTTACAAAAGTCTTTTCCAGCCTTAGGTGAAATTAAATGATCATTGAAGCTCAACAAATATAAAATCCTACCCTACACACCATACACACAAGCAAAACCCTCCGATTCAATACATTGAAATGGAATAAACACATGGAATAAAAAATCTGATATACATATTCATATTCTATCTTTTATTAAAAGAAAGAAAGACAATCCTAAGATAAATTATACCATAATTCCAGAATGTCACAAGCTAACAGTGGCATTAGCTTTCCTGACTGAGACGGAGCAGCACAGCAGGGTTCTCCTCATGCTGCTCCATTAGACTGAGCCAGTCCATGCTGAAGATGAATCAGCCTTCAGACTTTCTCGCCCATGCTTCAGGTCCAGCTGCCTCTCTCTTTTTGTTTACATCACTATGACAAACCTGCTAACATGAGGGAAACTGCCACTGTGGTTCATTGAACTGCTTAATGAAGCTTTTGATTCAGGTTTTTATTTATGTCACTTCAGACATCATGGTGAACCATCACTCAGGTGAACCTTTAATTAAATATAAAAACAAACAGGATGTGTAGCATTGTTGCATATAAGTAAAATGCTTTTTATGAGAAGTTGACACTGTGGCTCCCAAATGTATTGACACTTTTGATACCTTTGGAGGGCTATTATCAAGTTAATGGGCTTGATCAAATGTAAAGAGTGTCTTCTGCTTAAAAAGAGTGAGAAGACCAGATGGAGAATAAACAAATAAGTGCCATGACACTCTATAACTTTGTTCAGATTTTCATGCACCAGTAAGGGAGCGATCTGTGATGTCATTGCCTGGTGATAATCATATTTCACATACACAAGACACGTGTAATTGAATTATTGTGCTTTATCTAAGCCAGTGAAGGCAGAATGATTGCCTGGCCTGTGTGTGTGTTAGTATCGAGTGATGAGAAGCTGAAACCAAAAAAATAAGAGTCAAAACAAGTGTCATAGAAACAACAGTTACAGAAAAACTATTTTAAGCAGTTTTAGCCGTTTTGCTAACTTGCACCACTGAATTAGATCACCCCCATCCCTTCAAGCACACACACTCTCTCCAAAACTCCGCCCTCCACAGACATGTCAGCCAATATTTGTACCACAGTACAGTATTTTTGCTACAGTATTTTTGTACAGCTTGTTTCAGTCCAACAGGAGGGCAAACTGACAACACAGTCCCTCTCTCTCCTGAGGATAAAACTAAATTGACCTACAGTGTATTCAGAATGATTAGAAGTGCTTCATAAACTGTGGTATTTAAATATTTAGTCTGGTTGGCGAAGTTAGCTCTATTGGGGATGGAGGCAACTCAGTGGAGCGCTGATTGGCGTAGGTGTAGCAGTGGTTAGCGTCCAACACTGCATGATGGAGGCGTACAAAACTAGCAGGGGGTGAACTTTAATGCTAGACATCTGATTTCATGTTGTTCTGGTTTCAAGACACAATGTTACACCATCACACCCACAACAGTTCTGTAAAATTAAAGCAAAGTTGTGCAGCATTTTATATAAACATCCCTGCATCTGCAATCTAACATACATTAACAAATACTGTAACCACAGCTAGGCAACACAGAAGCCCCAATATTGTTTGTTTCATACAAAAAACAGACAGAATAGCTACAAGGGGAAAAAACAAATCAATGGAAAATGCTACTAAAATTTGACTTCAATCAATATAGCAATTTCACACCATTTTTTTGGGGAGGAGTTTTCCAAGACGGTCACAAGTTTAATCACCAGCACAGACTGCGAGAAAACAGCCAGAGGACGAAAGGTTGAGAAAACATCACTATTGAGATCTGTCACGATAGCACAAATTATTCTGACTGTGGGAGAAACCGCTGGTCTGATGGCCCAGGGCTCTGCTCCTGATCAATAATGAGAGGATGGGGAATCATAGGGGATCTATGCTGGTACTCAGCAAGGTAGAAGGAAAATGAAACTTCTACCATGATGAAAGAGTGGAAAATGGCTAACATCCTCCTATCAAAAATGCATGTGATGAATGTGTGCATGAAGACGATTACAGAAGCATGAGGAAGCTATATTACTCACACAGGTGTTGTGTAGTAAGTGTTGATATCTCTCTCTATATGTTTAATATTCTTGTTTATCTTTGTTTTACTCCATAGTCTAGATGCTCTCAGAGAAACATAATCATACAGAACTCATAAAACAAATCCAGATATAATCCCAGTCGGCTATGCAGTTTACCTGGCACATTTTAATATTGTCAGTATTTACTGTAGCTGTGCTATGGCGACTATCCAAATCAATCCCATTATTCTTGCCACAGATTTCAGCTGGTGAGAGATAACAGAAGGAAGGAGAAGGGCTCAGTACAATCTCTATCTATCTCCTTTAGTTAATTACACTTTACCACTGCAATCAGCACACGAGTGGCAGCTCGTTAAGAGACAGAGAGAGAGACAGAGAGAGAGAGAGAGATTGCAGACAGACCTGTCTTTATCCAGATGAGACGCAATCTACACACATGGGTGAGAGAAACCAGATGGATAAACACATGCACGCTCTCACACACTTTCAGATTTCAGGGTGCCCATCAGGCCAACCAATTTACTAGATATGTAAATAATTTCTCTTTATGAGCTATGGGACCCAAAAAGATCCTTTTAATAAATTAATAAAATCATTATACACTAACATGATTCCATAATCCTGCCCAGGGCCTGAACTGTACTTGCAGGTCGATACAGACGACCAAATGTGTCCGAGTGCATGAAACCAGCTGAATGGCTTTAATATCATCTCTACTGTGTCATTACAGTACATTTCACCTAATAGACCCTTCTTTTCCTCTGGCCCCAGCAAATGACTTTTGCAGTCAACAGGGGTTCTTTACCAATGAGCTTCTAACTACAGATTTAATGTTCCTCCTCAGCTTCAGTGTAGGTAACTAAGTGCAAGTTACGCCTCGGGGGTGCATTGAATATTTCAACCATACAGAGTCCACTATTCTGTTTATTACACGGTTAGCACATCTAAATGTGTTTATCGCAGCTACTTATATCATTGATTAAAAATTTTGGCTCTAAACAAACAAGTCAACGTGGTCATTTACTGAAATGTGGTCCTCAAACCTTGTGCCAAGCAATCAGAATCAAAAATTCAACAATGCTTTGGTACAAGATGACGTAAAACCAAGGGGTCAAGAGACAAGGTTGATTGATTTGCCTCTTGGGGGCAAAAATCTTTTGGATTGATGACCGCATCAAAAATAGCCAAGTATGTTAAGGAAATAGCTTTTAGTTGTTTGTTTGTTTGTTTGTTTTTCGCAAGTAGAACATGAAGAGCAGGTATATTTCATTACAGTAGTGACTGTTTTTCTTCTTCAGTGGCTCTTACAAGCATGAAGTCAATTTATATTATATTCTTCTCTGTCTGCTGTATTTCTCATAACTGCTAGTCACTAATGAAAGATGCAGGATGTCTTAAGAACAACTATTACTGTTTGTTTATATACTCCATATAATCCTCAACCGGGATGTTTAGTGACAGCTCACACGTTTGACAAGAAAAAGAGAGAAAGAAAGAGAAAGAGAGAGAGAGAGAGAGAAAGGTAATTATAAGGCTACTGATCTGTGATGTATTCATGGGAGAAACAGCTGATGGACAAGAGAGTATTTAAAATCCCTGCGTGTTTACCGTCTCCATGACAACTGCCTCAGGTCATACAAAGGATGCCGAGGTGGTTTCTGTCAGGCAAGATGTAGCATTACACACTCAGACCATCAGCCATCCATGCCCACACCGCACACTTCAAGTAGTATTTGTACAACTCAGCATTTGTCTTATTATCTTGTAGAAAGATACATTTATTTAACAATACCCACTTTAGACAATAAGCAATTTTTCACCCGATCCTACACAATTTTGCATCAGTAAATTTAAGACAAAAATACTGACCATGACAATGATTATTTTTGCACTGCACACACATTATACACGCAGAAGGACTCTGCAAAGACAAACATGGTATTTATTCCTACAGCTTTCAAACCTCATTGTGTTATTTGCATTTCAGAGAGTACAGATAACACAATGAGCTTTGATTGAGCATTAAATGAGTGGCAACAGCTGTCCTCACGGCAGCAGACAGACAGCCTCTGTTCATTTGAGCGGCATCTATAGAAAAGCCTTTGAAAAGGCTTTGTAGTTGTTTTGCTATTTCTGTGTTGACTTTTGGTGATACATGAGAGTCTCTGTGTATAAACGCATCCAAGTACGATCTGCATTTGCTTAAGTGCATGTGTGCGATGAGTAGAACCGTCCCTGAATTGTCTGGTTTATATTCACTAGCGCAATCATTCAGAGAGCACACACTCGGGTCAAGTCACCTAGCTGCTCCTCTTGTATTTTCTATTCATGTTAATTGCATCGAATTGGGCTTTCATTAACCAAAGCCGAGGCCCGGATGACAAATCCCATTCAGCAGAATAAGCTTCCTACGTAGAAACGCCCACACCAGGACGCACATCCTGAGCGAATGGCTGAAATCCAATTAGCCCGGGTTATAGTCATCATTTCAGGGTGAAATGCATTCGTTAATTAATATGTATAATTACGAGAACAGCGAATGAGTGAAGGAAAGAGAAAATCTAACAGTGGGCTCTTTTGATGAGGCTCTGGGGGTCAGAGCTCCTGGCCTCCAGCCAGTGTGGCATCAGTGAGGAACTCGGGTCATGACTGACATAAAAATGAGGAAGATGCCTGCTGTTCTGTGAGGTGGATACATCACCTATGTCTGCCCCCCCACCAGGGGATGTCATTAATCCCAGTGTGCTGTGTGTTAGGAAACCAAGAGACTTGAGTCAAGCTTCACACAGAGTGCATACACACATACTTCACAGTGTGCTGGTTGAAAGTCTCCTCACATCCTGATAGCAATCACTAAGTTTAAATATATTTATATGAATATATATATATATCGTGAATGGTGCAGGTCCGTATGCAATGATAAGATTGCCTGTCAAACTATTTATTTGCATACCTTCCTGCACCCTTCTTGCAGGTAATCTTCCATCATCAACATGCTGTGTACGTTCTTTCATTTGGAAGGAGGCCTCAGTTAACCATTTTAGGTTGTAGGAACGTTTCCGTTAAGTATCAAATGTTAAAAATGACAGTTTGAACGTTCTAATTCTAAAGCGTCTTACTAACAGTACTGCAGGAACGTTTTGATAACATTGAGAGAATTTTCAGAAAACATTAGTCAATGTTCTGACAACGTTTCCCGTTAGCTGGGGCGTGGCTTTAGAAAACACTCTGAAAGTAGAGTGGGATCTTGTGCTTTCAAAGCTAGTTTGCTATTGCTAGCCTTACCTTACCTTTTAAGGCCAGGCACAATCTTTAAAGAAACAGTTCTCCCACCGGCTTTCAAGGTTCAAAACTGGCAACAAAAAAAGCCATAAGCACCATATTTCATTTGACTCTTTTAAATTTGCTAAACTAAATTTGACGATTTCTATAGCCACCACTTTAAGCACTATGATTTTCCTGTTCATTCTCCACGAGTGGTCCATCTTCGCCTCAAACTATCTTTGGCAGGTTTTGAGAGGGGGCGTTTTAATTCAGTGACTAACTCTGACAGAAGTTAGAGAAACAGCTAACATCGCATACAGCACCTTTAATTAACCACCTGGGCCTTTTCAATATGTACTGCAACCACATATCCATATTGAGGCATATATGATTATATATAATTGACCTCATAAGCAACAGATGCCCAGGACTTTCAAAACATGCAGGGCCCAAAATGAATCATCGGTCCTTGTTTGTCAGAGATAAACTGATGTGTGTGCTTGCGCTATCTATCTCTGTTTTAATTGGCTGTCAGTCACTTGCCATCCGCAGCCGGTCTCCTGAAATGCCCTCAGGAAATAGTCGATAGATTGGATTAAACTCCTGCTACCCAAGAGACAGCCAATGCACTGATACAGAATGCTGTTAAACACATAGACACACGTACACACCGTCAACACACAGCTGTTTAACACAGACTCTGCCTATCAACAAGATTTCATTTAAAAGTAGGAAGGAGCTTGGAAGTCCCAAGCGGAAAAACAAAAATAATGACCTGCTGTGAAGAATAAAAGATTTAAGCAGCCCTGAATAAAACAGTTGTGAGCATGACAGAGAGACGAAGCCACAGAAAGAGACCAAAGCGTCAGTATCTGTAACCACGGGGCTGCAGTGCTGTTGGGTTTGACTTAAGGTAGAACCCGGGCGGCGTGTCCACCGTTGCCACGGTTACCAGGTTATTACTATCTCCACACAGAAAGTGGGATTCATGATGCTAATAGAAAGATAATGGAAATGGCACACGAGCAGTTGGGCTTGCTGGGCTCTAGTGTGAACGCAGACAGTGGCGTGCCGATGAATAGTGAACGCCTACACTCGCACCTCCTCCGCATCCCATGCCATTGTCTTCCCACTGGCTCAAATCCCACAATTCTCCAAATTCTTCAAAAGCCTTTATAAGAGTCTGCATAGGGGTGCTTCCTGTTCTTAGTCAAATTCCAGTAGAGCTAATCGCTCGGAGCAACAATATTAGATTATAATATTACCTCAAAATCAACCTTTAGAAACTTCACACAGGAATTAGGAAAAACAAATGTTAAAGGAGTGTTTTTTTGTTGCTATTTAGAGTTTTGGGGGGAAAAACCAAGAGGGCATTGTACCCTAACAGGCTGTTAGCCCAGTTGTACCCTATGTGTGATAGCATGTAAAGATAGATTTTTTTGTTCCAGAAACACTGATTTCTCCATTCACAACAGCTAAATTCAGTCAATACTATGATCACACTCTAGGAATGTGACTCTTTAGCTTTAAATGTGATTCTCTCTTTCTCTATTGTACTTGAACCCACTCACTGCTTCAATACTTCTATCAACAACCACCGCCACTCCACTGTTCTCTTCATTCATTCATTCCACAACATTTCTAGCTGCCTAAAGCATAGAGTCACAGATTCACCATTCTTGCTATTTTACCTTCTCGAGAGGAACTCCAACCATTTCATTCACTCGAAGTCAATCAAGGGCTATTCATATCCCACAGTCTGAGCTGAATCTAACACAACGCCCTGTTGACTGATATCATACCGCCATGTATATGGAAATGATGTACTGTGTGAACAGAAAGCCATGTCAATGTGGATTCCCTTCGGCTTGTGTTTTAAATGTGCACATTTCTGAGGCCCTCTAATGAAACCTCTTAGGGCCGAAGGATGATTTGAAAATGTACACCTTTAGACCTTCTAAGAAAAGATACTGTCCGTTTTTTTGACAGGTGGGTTATTAGTTACTGCAGATGTTGGACCAAGTTCGAGTAACTTGAAATAACACACAATTACTCTTTCAGTGTGCTTTTGGTTTAGTCATCTTCCTCCAAAAAGAGGAAAAACATCAATTTAATAGCTAAACTCTGATTACCATAGCCATATGTGTGTGAGTACATATGTCTGTGTGTGTGCATAAACTTGCATAAACGTCCACTGCTTACCTGACAAGCATTGTACAGCAGCTGGTGCTCAAACTTCTTAATGCCAAGAATCTGCTGGAACATCTCATACAGCTGGTCCTTGCTGAGAATGAGCTCGGAGGCAGCACTGGCTGTCATGCGCTGCTGGTGTTTGCGTGGGTCTTCCTCTCCTCTGTAAATAGTGTCAAACTTGGCCAACCACGAGCTGAGGACCGTCTCTTTACTCAAGCCATCAATCTCAGGGAGGCTGCGGACACGCTTCTCGATGTGCTTCTTGAAGACCTCGCGGGAGTCATTCGCTGAGCAGCCACCACTTTGGACCATGCGGGACACGCGGTCGCTTTTGAGGAACACCTGCGATTAGCCATGAACATAATGTTATGGTATTGGGTCACAGTCTCTCACAAAGCAGCATGAAAATGAAGAAGGTAAATTAACAACTGAACAACAGGAAGTCAACATAAAGGTCTGGGGATGGCCATAAATTATACATATTCATGTTTATGCATTTAGCAAATGCTTTTATCCAAAGCAGTTTACAGTGCATTCAAGGTGTACGTTTGATCTGTATGCGTGTTCCCTGGGAATCAAACCCACCACCTTTGTGCTGCTAATGCTGTACTCTACCAGTTGGGCTACAGGAACACTATTTATACAGCTTTAACGACATTACTTTTAATTTGTAGCGTGGTTTTAAAGCTGCAATACATCTCTGATTAAAAAATAAAATTGCAGGTTACTGTACATACTTTTATGTATGTTTGTTGAAGTCAAATGAAGCGAAACTCACATTTTCCAGGAAATCTGACTCAACAGCTCAAATGATAAATCATTCTTTTAAGCTTACTGTTGCAGATGGGCTGAAGTAAGGAGACCGTCTTGAACACCAATCTGTTATGTATTTGTTCAATAACTGATTTTTGCTCACTTTTAACCAAAAAAAGTTACAGATACCAGCTTTAATATATAATATTATACTTTTGATGATCATACTTTGTGTGACTGTAGGCTAAGTGTGTGAGATACTTCTTGTTTGGAGAGGGAGCACTATTGTGAAAAGTTTGGAAAATACCGCTGTAAACACATTTTATCAATTAAAACCTATTTTTGGTTTCCAAAAGTATTGGATTCAGGACAGCACAACCTTGTTAAATGGTTACTAATAAAAACATTGTTTTAAAGTCCGTAGGATTTTCCCAGTGTCATACAGAATATATTAAGGTCTGATTCATAATCTAATATTGGTGTGAATTTATCTGGCAGCGAAGCTTGGCCGACAATCTACAGAAGAGTTTAAGGATTCATCTTTATTTATTAATATTTTGTTCTTTCATCCTTTCGCTTTAAATTTTCTGTATTCTCTCACTGTTCACCTCTCATATTGCCCCCCTCCAACAGACGCAATTCCCTTAACGTGCCTGGATAAGCAGGGAAGATGAGTTGACAGAGAGGGAACATCCAGCACAAATTCAATAAGAGTATCAGCGTTTAATTGAATTGAAAAAGCTGGCTTTGGCTGTGACTGAATACAAAGGCATTTCGCTCATTAGTTTCACCTCATTAAATTACCAGCCGTATTGAGTTCAAGCTCCTCTTCACCAGTACTCTAGCTTTTCTGTCATTTATTCTCAAATCACCTTACCTAGGCCATAAAAGACAACATATCACCTTAAATACTATTAAAGCTTCCATGTAGTTACTTTGTATTTACCTCAGGCGACGTTTCATAATCTGTGAAAAAGCTTTGCAGGGACATAAGATGTCACTTTTTTATCTTGATTACTTTAAACATTTAGAAGATTGTTTTGCAGCTGCTTGCTTATATGTTTAGTATATGTACAGACGGGATTACTCTGCTCATCAAATCAGCATAAGGCAAACAGCTTAACATTTCTAAACAATCTCCTTTAAACTGCATTATATTAATGGGAGACACACAGAATCTGTTTGGGTTGTCCTCAGAAGATAAACTGATCAATCCAAAACAATTTTACCTGCGCGTATGTGGTCAGTTCTTCCGCATGTGTTATTCTTATTTGTAAATGGCTTTGGATAAAACCTAAATTAATCTGCTAAATGAATACATTTTTATTTGAGTATGCTAACTTCCAAACTGAGAGTAACTGCAGCCATAATTGTCACCCAGGATTCATTGTTAAGCTAGACATGTGATCTCTACACAGCTGGTCATGTGATGTCAATATTCAAAATGGCAGCTACCATAAGAGGCAACCACCCTTGTGTAAAATAAAATGGCTTTTATTTGTAGCTTATTGATATGACATCTTATGTAAGAAGCAAAGAAAAACTATTTTTTTAAAAGTGCATCCTAAACATCCAAAACTTTAGTATTTTATGCTACTTTATGTAACCAAATCATGGATTCATTAGCTCTGTGCCATTGTTGTTGTTCCATCTGTGTGATAAAAATAGGCTGTCTGCATCTGCACATCACGCAAAAGTTGGTTTCTGTCTTTTCATTTCAAGCAGCTACAAACAAGTTGATCTAAGATTAGTGTCAGCATAAGAATTCTTCATTCTAAGCGATCTGGTACATCTGTGGCTCGCATGCACAAAGGATTTGGAAGTAACAGTGATTTCTAATGACACTTGGTGTTTGCTAGGCCTATGTGTATTTACAGAGATTTACAGTTTCTAGATAATTGGTATACATAGATTAGATGTTAGAGAATATAAACCAAGAAATTGAACCTCGTAGTAGCTTTGGACTGCATTGATGAAAGCTTCATCTGCTACAATCTGAGTCTCCCCATTCAAGAAAGCCTGGAAACGATCTTTCACCGTTTGAAGATGTTGCTTGCTGATCTAAAACAGAGAAAAAGAAAAAAGAAGATTATTGTTCTGCACAATTCCACATACGCTTCAAGTAAAATGCAAATGAGGAAACGTCAGGAGAAACATAAATGTAAAAAAATACTGCACTTTCACTCCATGTGACTTGAAGGAGAAAAATGACAGCAAATTTATCTTGTATATCCAGATGTCAACAGCATCTGTTAGTTCCAGAACCATTTTCATTCAAGGAACAGAAAAAGGATGACAGCAATGTGACCGTTTAACACCCAGAATTAGTTAGTGATAATATTCAGTTTGAGTCATTCAGTGGGAGTTGCTAGAAGTTTCTTTTTTTTAAACTCTGATTCAAAATCAGTTTGACATTTACTTCATATAGTGTAGAAGTGTACGAGGTCCTTGATCTGTATAAACGGCCAACCCCATTCATAATATAACAATAACAGACATTTCCCAATAAGTGTCTTGACCACAGTAAGTCTCGCATTGAAAAAAAAACGATCAAATTTCAGGCAAGGGACCACAATAAACCTTTAGACAACTTAAAATGAGAGACACCAGCCATTTTGAAACACTTTCCATCCATCTGCAAAGAGACTTGATTTGGAAGATGTCTGAAACAAGCGTCTACAGTAGCTTACACAATAGCAGCATGATTGCCCACAGAGTGCTGTAGCCGCTAATGTGTTTGCTCGCTATATTGCTATAAAAAGATCAATTTTGTGTCTTGGCTTTTTAACAGTTAAGCCTTATCTTATTGTTGTCCTAATGTTTGTAGGCACTTCACGTTCCGCATACCCAGTATTCCCAGTATATTATTATACCTTTACATCACTCACATTCACAGCACACAAATTATTAAGAGGCTGAGAGCGGATTCAATCTCTTGTCTCATAACTGATTCAGGGAATGATAATTATGGAGCTAATCCTGTGCTCATCTCCTTCCCTGTGTATTTTTTCTTAACCATAAGAATTTTAAAGTAAAATAAGCCTTTTTATTTTAAGCTCTACAACCAATAGAAAGATAGAACTACACTAAATGAGAACAAATTTTCAACAGCAATGATTAATATATTGTGCATTTAAAAGGAATTTGTAGTCCTTGCTTGTCTAACTCACCTTGTAAATTAAAGCAAATGTTTTATATAAGAGCACAATAACATAACAATGGACATTGGTACATGGTACCAATCCATGGTAACAATGCTGGTCAGATTAGCTTGTGATAAGTGGTACAGATAAAATACTTATGCACAGCAATTGAATTAAAAATGGCACGTTTCTTACCATTGTTCTGAAGTATTATGGGTCATTTTAACACTTAGGGGAAACAGAAATGCAATGCGGTGTTTTGCTGGTGTTTTAATCACTGTTTTTTTTGTCTCTCTCTTGCCTACAAAAACAGTGAATTGTTAAGAAGAGGATCAATGTAAACACAATTTCTCTTTAATTCCACCATTGATTTAACTTAATGAGATGCTGCATTTAGTTCATTTTGTATTGTTTGTCACACCTGACTGGTAAACAGCAGCAGGTCTTTGATGTGTTAGTATGCCCACATACTGTGTGTGGGTGTGTGTGTTGGTGTGTGTGTCTAGGTGAATGCTGGACATCTTTTTAAATCACAGGTGTTCGTCCTCGCGGTTACCATGGTCACCGAGTACATATGGACACACCCCTTACCCCATTATCCCCTCTCAGGTTATCAGGCAGTATGACCTCATAACTATAAGAGGCAGCTGCATTAGCTCAATTACTCCCATGGTAACTGCAGTAGTGATTATTGTGGATAGGCCATTGATGTAGAGCAATTAAAGTGTATCCTCAAAACACTCTCATTGAAATCTTCTCTCTACGTCACCATGACAATGCGCTTTAGTATTGAGGCTCAGGAGCTGTTTCAGATGAGCGTTTGATGACCTACGACTTATGCTGAAAACAATTCAGCTTCCAAAAATTAAAAATCTTTTGTTGATTTTCATCATTGTCAGTGATTTCAAACAAATATAATTTGTCAGACTTCAGATGTGATACAGATTACAGTGACCCTGGTCAAGCTGCCCACTGTTGCTCTAATGGTGTTGGTCAATCTGTGGAACCATACAAACCCTTAAGTTGCAAAAGTCTGATCTTAACTGCCAAAGCATAACCAGGGCCACATTATAAGGCCACATTTACGACCATTGATTATCTGATGAAACGAACAGGACCCAGTCTTGCTTGCAAAAAGGTTATATGATACTGTGATATATAATTCACCAAAAATGTAGATTCTGTCAGTAAAGGGTGTGCAACGTAATCAATGGACAGTCAGTTCCTGAAGACTATAATGAATGGTAATGGAACTAATAATTGAGCAGAATCTAACTGGAAATCTTTAATGAGTCATTCACCTTCTGCTCCTGCTTTTCTTATTCTTTCTCATCAATCCACTCCTTTAATTCTTTGAAAATGACTAATTTCCCTTGGTAAACAGAAGCTATGGTGTTGTTAAGCGAGGGTTGTGGCTATTTTACTGCTGTTGCCACACACTGGGGCAGATGGCATCCACACAACAATAAATACAGCTAATGATTCTCTTCTCTGTTCAGATACCTTTTTTCTTTCGCCTTTTTTTAGTCACACCTCTGTTGATAAACTATTGTTTTCCAAACTCTGACTCACTAAAGCTCCATTCTTTAAAAGGCTAGTTTCATTTTCCAGTCTCTTTATGTGCTAACAGTAAAATTGGTCCAGGCTACACATATACAACCTCAGATCCACCTCACACCTGACTGTTGCTGGTTACTATAGAAACTGACAAAACGCAGACCCTTGTCATCCGAACCCATGGGTAGTAATTTACTAACACACACACTAGCTGGAATAGTAGACAACGGGGGCAAAGACTGTGTCATACCAAGCTGCTAAAAACCATGCTAGCATTCAGACCGTTTTCTGTTACATGAGTGGGGGTGGGGACACGTGGGGGGAAGGGAAGCTTATACGACTGAACAGACGATGAGAAAAGTCCATGTTGTGGGGATATAAAAAAACCCACATTAGGCCAAAGGTTAAGATTTACTTCCTGAGACTTGATTAGAGTTAAACTAAGCCCTGCACCTAGAGCAAAAACAGGTTTACACATCGACTCGAGTAATACTCTATAGAAGTGGGCACAGAAAACGTGGTTTAACTTGGTTCCTACAAATTGTTGATCCTCTCATTTAAGTCCTAGTGCATAATGTTGTTAAGTCCATAAATCCAAGCACATGCTCTTCCACGGAGAGCACACGCCCTACAAATAACGTTTTTTTATGTAAAGCAGAACCTCTGCATGTCTTCACGCTTGGTAGAGCATTTTATTTGGTTTTGTTCAACAACACAGTCATCATGTCTACTGCTTTTTTACTTCACCAGTAAGGGAGTCAGAGAAAATGAAAGCGAGAGAAAAGGGGACTTTGTGGGATGGAAGAAAGGCTTTCCAAATGTCACTCAGTCAAAAAGCAAAATGTTCTTTGCCTCAAAAGCTTTACGGTACAGTAAGGATTTCAAACACAGAGGTTTATACATATATACATCATACGGGCACGTATCTAAAAATATACCGCACAGAGATCAGGCAGAAGTGTGAAGGACATGTTTTAAAAGTGTTAAAGAAAAAGCGCAAAAATGCATTTTCTTGCTCCCATGTCTTTTAGTCCAGATCTCCATTCACTTGCATGACATGTAAATGTGTCCAATACATTCCTCTGTGTTTCATTGAAGAAGGTCATGCAGGCTTGGAACAACATGACGGTGAATCAATGACAGACTTTAGAATTTTGGTGAACCATTCATTCAACGCATTTTAAAGCAAACCACTTGACTACAGCTTACTATATTCTGATGAATTCAATGTTTTGACAAATCAGCATTGGCTCATGTTCACCTGTTAACTCTCTGATAATATTTAACTCATATTTTGTGTCTTGGATACAATAAGTGAATTCTGAAATGCAATAAAGTCTTTTAAATTAAGCTTATTTCAATAGCAATAGAGTGTATTAGTTTGAATGTACTGCAGCCGAAGATGTGTTTTCATGTGTCATTTAATTACGCTTCTGTGCACCTATAAAACTGCCTGTTATTGTTAGCGCAACCCTTTTCACTTCATGATGGAGTGTGTGTGTGTGTGTGTGTGTGTGTGTGTGTTTGTGTGTGTGTTCCCCAGGTGCCAGTGGGCTCATGTTGATTGTGTGGGAATGCTGGGCTGGGGTTTCTCTGAGAACAGATTCCCATTAGTAATCAGTCAGCCTGGGGTAGACACACTGCTTTCATGTCCCTTGAGTTCTCTGCCTATCTCTCTCTCTCTCTTTCTTTTCATGTCTTTTGGATGTTGTTTCGTTTATGAGCGATGCCGCCTGTATCGCTGTGATTGCAGGAAGCAGAAGCTACAGACTAAATGTATAATATTACCATTTGTTATTAATGCACACTGTATTCCTTGGGTGGTTGTGTGTGTGTGTGTTCTACTATGTGTAAAGACAGACACCATTTTACAATTAGTATTCTTTCATTTCTTTGGCAGTTTGGTTATCAACATGTTGTTCTGAATATAAATGATGCGCTCGTGTGAGACACCATATCTGGAATCTGTCTGGCAACAATATTTTTATTCAGATGCTGTTCATCGTTTTTGTTTGCAATACTCCTTCTGTTCATCCCTTCATCCAAATACCTGCACACACACTGCTGTCCAGCATACATATGTGTAAATGTATAACCTGATGCTTCTTTCCTCTCTCATCCCCACAGTAACTCTTGTGAATACACAGGCTGTTATGTAACAGATCAGAGAAGGCAAATGGATGTGTAATCCCAGATTACAAAGAGTACATGAAGAGGTCATTCACCCACTTCCCTTACACGGCCGTATTCATACACATGCCTAACACACATTCTTTCATACACATAAACACACCATGGATACACATTTGGACACGATTCGCTCATTAGCGCTACTGTGGGACTTAAGCTCTTTGATAAATCGCCACATGTAAGTATGCACAACTGTGGCAGTTTTTGGATGCTCTGCCTGCACTAGAGTTTGCTCCAAAACATGTGAAAAAATACAAACATGTAAACAAGGAAACTAAATGAAAATACACAGAAGTCAGGAACTGTGGTTTAGCTGTTTGGTTATGTGCTCCAGACATAGTTAGCTGCAGAGACTGTATATGTAGGAGATGCAGGATTGATTCTGACTCACGTCGTGTCCAACAGCATGAATGGAAAACAACATCTCCACACTTAACCCAGATAGATTTCAAGAAATTTTGCTCAGTTTATGTGCCCCTCTTACCTCCAGCTGACCCAAGATCAGCCTATATGGTTTGATTCTGAATCCATCATGGCTTTGTCAATAACAATCATCTCCCCTGCTTGCACATCAAGGTCTTCAGCCCACAATGAGAGCCAGCTGACCTCAGATCAGGCCTATTTAGTTAGTGAGGCTCTTAAGACCATTTTGGTACATCCGTCCCCATCTCATCCGTCCACTACACATTAGCTGTGAGAGGCATCTCAGCGGACGGTTCACAGACAGAGAGCTCTTATCTAGGTTATTGTTTGTCTCTAACACAATGGCCTTTCAGATTCTTGCCCTGCCAAATACAAGATGGGCGTTCAACATCGTTTTTTTCTCAAAATGGAAAAAAAAGCACAAAGGATTTGCACAGAGATATATCAGTGCAGTCTGGCAAATAACACCCTTTCTCTTTGCTTAAAACAGAAGAGAAAAACAGAGACATAACTAAATGCAGTAAAATAGGTATCTATTATAACGATGCATGATTCAAAGAGAAGAAAATGATGCAGTCATCTTTTCAAAGGAGGGCTGTAATTAACTCAACATCTACGGCGTCCCAAGAATAGGCCCTGTAATTTAAATTGAGCAAATAATTGTGTCTGAACATCATGGCAAGGCAGACACAACAGATTAGAGGAGTTTTATCATTTCACCTATGAAAAAACTGTGATATGGTATCATGGTGCTATTATTCTTTTTGTACAGTAGGTTGTGGTAAATGATGTCATGCAATAACTCAATCAACGTTCTTGTAAGGGCATCAAATTACACAGCTAGCTGTATATGTCATGTCTCTGAGGACTTTACCACATGCTAACCATTTAGATTTAGAAAAATGTTTCAATAGTTCTCTTTGGCAATTCCGGTCATGCTAAAATAACAGGAAATCTAACTACAGATATACTGTCATTAAGTTCTGTTGGTCATCATGTCTGGGACTGGGGTTGAAGGGCTTCAGAGAAAAGCTTTATATTTTGTCAGCATGTGTAGCACAGCCACAGCCACAATTAGCATATCTATTTATGGCTTTTTTGTTTTGTTTCATTTTATGCTAAAGTCATTAGCTGCATAATTGACTGGACTTTAGATGTGCATATGTGCTCACTGTAACCACCTTCCCTGATTAGTCTTTCTGTTGTGCCTGCTTGTTTGTCTCTGTGTGTGGGTGTGTGTTCTTCTTCCTTTGTGTGTGTGTGTGTGTGTGTGTGCAAAAGAAAGAAGAAAGAAAGAAAGAAAGAAAGACAGAAATATTGTAGGACATATTGTTAATAGCCTTTTTAATTAGACTCTACATTCAGTGTGTGGGTGGGTGTGTACCGGAGACAGTTAGCAGTAGCAGTATTACACATCTAACTAGTCTTACTGATCATTAAGTAGCTGACAGTATGCACCTTGTCATGAGGGCTAACAAACTGACTAAACAACCATTTTTAAAGCATCAAATACAACAGGCACAATAGGGGGTTTCCACATACGGTTGTACACACATTCGTAAGTCTGACATGAATAAAAATAGCAGACCTGGTTATAATCGTAAGGGTGAATTAGCATGTTACTGCATGATAATTAAAGCATGGACCAAACAAAGAAGGGGGGACTTGTAAACAAACACTGATGTTAATTTGATATTTCCACAGAACCTAATAACAACAACAATACACAATATTATGTGTAATGGATAATCAAAGATGCAGATGTTGTGGTTATAATAATACTCTCTCTCTCTCTCTCTCTCTTTCTTTCTTTCTGAGGGTTCAGATCACTAGATGGAAATTCAGAACAGATGGCAGATGTGAGTATTCTCACCTGGCTTCAGGCTACTGCAGCGATGAAGAGCAGCATGTAGCCACTAGATAAAAGACACTAATAAAATTAATGTTTTGCAGATCTAAAATGTACAGACTCTCTTTCAGGAAAATAGATCAAAATATATTGATGACTCATCCTGCACTACACAGATTTTTGTCCAATCAAATGCTCTCTACAAAGAGAATGTCCCTCCCCAACATCACTTGCCACCAACTACCAGGAAGCAAATTATAGCTATGTTACGATACTTTTGACATGTCCCTTTCTGTTTCAATAGGACATAAATCAACGCAGACAAAAAAGTGCACTTGTCAAGTAATTTTATGGGGTCTTTAATTGTTGACTATGTAATTGACAAGATGTAATAGGATGTTTCTCAATGTGGCCAAGGCACAGTGTAAAAGACCCTTAACTGAAGTTTGTCTCCTTTGTGTATAATGATTGGTGTAGACTGTTATATCTGAACTGTGAGTTGTATTGAATTTCCTTCTACCCTTAATAAAAGCATCATCAAACAGTAAGCTATGACAGGCCAGAACACTTTTATTTAGAAGTACATTATAAGTGCAGGTCAGACTTTTATCAGCTGAGAATGCCACTGTAGAATTGCAACAATGAAAGAATATATGCTTATATAGGCTGAAGCACGGGTCAAAAACAAAATGGTACATCCAAGAAAACCCAATGGATCCTGATGTTTTGTCTGATAAGTGTGTGAGAACACACAGCATGACTGTAACTTCCCATAGAGACTCTTTTATTCTCCCAAGGCTCTGTCTCCTAAGACAACATCAGCGAGCAAACAAGCCCTCAGGGACATATCCAAATAAGACTGACAAGCTTACAGATTGTATAAAAATATACAAAAGAGCTATTTTAAAATTATACATAATGTATTAGCCTGAAATTTACATTAGAATCATAAACTCTTTAAGCTTTTTTTTAAGTTTTTGAAAAAGGCACTTGTGGATATGATGAACATTAATCAATAATTCAAGATCTTAACATTAAAGACAACGTCTTGCTTTTAAAGCTCTGCCTTTGATTGTCAGGCAGGAGAATGTTTTAAACTAACAAATTTAATCTGAAACGTCATGCTAATGTTGCAGCGATGACTCTTTGTTAGTTTTTGGGATTAAAGAGTTTAGCGGCTTTCAGAAACACACTGTCTTACGTTTAATAAGGAACAAACCTTGAAATAACTGTTTCTTAACTGCTTCTTGAAATAATCTGTTTCTTATACAGAAGCATGTTTTCAATGCATCTCATTCAACTACATGGTATATAGTGTTAACCAACTAGTAAAACTGATTTCATCATTCCTGAATAACAATCTAGTATTTTTTCTCACAGGATCTGAAGGAATACCAAGTGGAATTGCCATTTTCACAAGGGATACATTCCCCATTGTTGGTAGAAACTCGTGAAAGCAGTAAATATCTGACTGATGTATCTGAGGTCAAATTAATTCTGTTTACTAAATAAATTCTGACACTAGTTTGTGTTTATGACATTTGTTATGTTTGTGAAACCAGCTTGTCAGTATGTTTGGCTCCCCAGATAGAAGGTTATTGGGGTGTTAATCTGTGCAGGCACACCAACTCAAGCGCCATCTAACGGCACCAGTTCACGGGTGGAGCATTTCATTTAAACCTGTGGATCCAGACCTAAAACATTAAGCAGACTTAAGCTGCTTTAATGTTTCTATACAAACTGCATTTTTAGGCTGTTTAGGGCCTCGAACCTTCTCTTCAACATTCTGCAAACTTTAATCAGCAGATGTGTGCAAAGCAGAACAAAGCATAAAATCTGTGATGGGAGACGTTTCCATTACATTGATAAATAAGTGAACCGCAAAAAACAATGGTGATGTAATCGGAGCTGCTCGTAGTGCGTCTTGTTTTGGGTGCAACTTTAAGGCCGTTAGCGAAATGTTTGTCTGTTTAATTTTACAGCCTGCAGATAGTGTTGCGCAGAGAATCGTTTAAGGTTAAATTAATCATGTACTATATCTGTTTTGTACAGCACGAAAAGTGTGGACCACCAATTGATTCTTTCCACAGCAATCTGTTGCATGTGAGTTTTTGCTTTCTTAACCACGTCTTACCTTTTGCTGTCGTCTCGCCATGTCAGTTGGCTGCTTCGCATTAAACGGATAGGCAATACAACGCATTACAAAGACATAAAGCTGAAGCCGTTTCTTTCTCTCCTCTTCTTCCCTTTGCATCTTTTCCATATCATCCTTTTCCTTGTCGATCGCGACCGAGGGGCTCGGGCTCGTTGGACGGGCATTGGTGCTTCGGCTTGGCTGTAGCCCACCAGAGCTTTCGCTGGTCCTGCCTGGAGACACCCGAGGACCACCAGCTTTGGGCGCCGCCACCACTTTGCGCTCTTCCTCCACGACCTCATCCGCCTCCTCCTCGCTCGATGATGGATCCAACATTTTAAGTTCTCGGTTCTCTGAAATTCAGGAAATGATTGCTAATACCACCACCAAAGAGAGAAATCAAGTCGCTTCTTAAGTAACAAAGACCGTCTATAACTCGCTCCAGAGGGAGAAAAAGTATGGAAGACGCTTTTAATACACGCTGTATTTTTCTCGTATTTCCATATCACGGTCTACAATGCAAAAACGAGATTAAAGTGTCACTTACCCTCAAACGAGAGTGCGAACCCTGTTCAGCCAGTAGTCTTCCACCGAATTAAATTGTTGCTGCTTACGCGTTTTCTACGATGAACTCCCCGTTTACCATAACGCGGTTACAGGAAATAAAACGAATAAAATAAAAAGGAGGGTTATGAAAAGGATTCGTAGCTGCTGCTTCTTGGCGTTTCCTTCAGCCGTCTTTTATTGTAGTAGCGAATGTTACTGACAATGCACTGACAACGGCCCCTTCCTGAGAGTACGCGGTATGAGCTGACCATGGTTCTGAACTGAAGCGAATCATATCGCTGGAGGGGGAGGGGGTCACTGACGCGACAGCCACTATTGCTGTTTCTCAGCAACGACGGAATATACGTTAAATGGACCGTTATAATAACTATAATAGTGTGTGATTAATTAGATAGTCAACTTTAGGTTTCGATTATTCAAGTACAGAAAACCTCATTTAGGAGCATATCCACAAGCTACGTGGTTTTTTTCGGTTTTACTGATTCCAGCTGCGCCGTTGCGCATGGATGTGTAACCCTGATTCTGAAACTAATGAATGTTTAAAATATTATATATATATGTTGCCACCAAATTGGAAACAACAGTTAAACGTTTTGGGCTTGCGTTGTAAGGTACAGTTTGGTCATAAATATATTAATTGGGTATGTAAATATCGATTTTTTATCATTCATGTATTTGATCAAAGATAGGTGCGTGTCGAATATGTCAAATATATCAGGTTAATTGCATGTTTCTTATTCTCAATCATAATTAAATTTAGAATATTGCGAATATGTTATTTATTTATAAAATATTTTGTGAGGACAAACGATTTGTTCACTAGACTGACAGTCATTCTTATATAAATTATATGACCACGCCGAATTCACGTCGTAGTATTATCAACCATTTATGTTGATCGCTATATAACTATTAGACCTTGGCAGATAATGTAAGGAATTAGTGATAAGTGCCATAAAATTGGTAAGCTGAAATCAAAACTGAAAGTATATGCATATCCTGTATAAAGGACATTTACGTTTAACAACTCCAATCCACAGTTCAAAACCCTTACGAGAAAACGAAACTTCAGCATGTGCACTCAACAGGCTGCACGGCAGCTCTTGTATTTTCAGTTAGAAGCGGCGCTTTCCAGTGTTTGTGACTCCGCCCTTCATTGCGTCACCGAACGTGAGCCAGCGTTTCTTTCGTACGTCTACACTGACTCCGCCCCCTTTCCTCCCCGTTGTGTCTGGTCCTGGACGATGCGACCTATCCGTGCGCACTTTCACATATACAACACACTGGGGAGATCGTATTTCACCACATTTTCCCCCGGTTTACCCTAAAGGCTTTGAAGAGGGTTTTTGAAACCGCTCCACTGCTCCGGTGTCACGTGGTTTGGATCACCTAAATACCGGATTGGAGAGACGGAGCGACAGTGTTTCGCTTTTACTTTGTTCTTGATGATGGCAGCTCAGGATTTCAATTTTTTACTAGCGACGGACTCGTATAAGGTAAGAGTCACCTGGCCTATCCTAGATTTAGACTCGCTGGTTCAACAAAAGAAGCACAATGGGCTCATAATAGTTCTTTTTCAAATCTGACAGTCGCCTTTGGGGCTAGTCGTGACATAGCCTATGTGTGTAGATGGGCATTAAATGAAAGAGGGTTCGTAATTACCAGCAAATTATCCAAATTGCGATCATTGCAGTTTTCCAGGTTGATGAAGGACATTAGTCAGGTTCGTTTTAAATGCCCCACTCAATGGACACTGAATGATGTGGGCGGAGCTTATGCGAACTAAAAACTGTATAGCAGTGACCTCGTGTAGCTTTAGCTTCGCCACTAGCCTGTGCAGCCTCAAATCTAGAGAATCGAAACTCAATTTTTCCTTCAGTAGTTTCTTTTCCTGTTTTATTGAAAGTTTCCAACTAGAAAAATTTTATTATAAATCTAAATTATATTTGTGTGTGCAATATGAACAGACCTCAGTAAACTATTATGCCATATATGTATATATATATATATATATATGCACATAAGTACATTTATGAAAAGACACTTCTTATGTTAGGGTTATGTAATGGTATAAATTCCTCGGTATTGTGAGTCATGCCAGGTGATTCTAATTGGTTATATGTCCTTGGCCAGGTATTCTCAGAACTAATTTGCCACAAAAACTTCAGCAAATGCTGGTGTGCTCACCACCTCTAAACATTTCCATGTTGTGTAATGTTTGTGTTTCATTAGTCTTTGACCCTTGACATACCATCCAGGTCAAATCCTATCTGGATCAAGGCCAAACGTCAATATACTCAAATATCATCTATAAAGAAAATGGGGGGAAAATAAATAAATCGATGACAAAAATTTTGTGTCTGTGTGTTTTTAAATTTATTGTACTTTATTGTTAAGCGTTTGTGCCCGACTATGTGAAACAACACAATAGATTCTCTGTCACACACACACACACACACAAGCCCCTCAGCATTCCTGTGGCACCGAGTGGCACATAGAAATGTACACATCTAGAACTAAACAGGTTACACCAGGTATTAATAGGTAAGTCAGGTTTGGGCCGACATTTAAAGATGGACAAGTTTGACAGCTGTTTTTAAGTCATTGTTGACATGATGTAAATTTCTATTATCTAATAGGTTACCCAACACCTATAGATTTCAGGGTTGGCCTGCTTAGATATGGTAATTTTGGCCGCCCAGGCTAATTGAATAGCACATGGGTCTTTTTTTGATCTTTGATTAGAGCTTAAAGTTTACCCTCTCGCTATGAGAATGACCCTTTGTTTTGATGATCAAGACAGCGTCCACATGTTGTTTGCAGATTTGGCCACAGGCCACTGAAGGCCAGCCACTGTTATTACTAAATTTGTATCCAAGAAAATATAATGACAGGTTTGTGCTTGTAAAGCAAGTCAGTGCGGCACCGCACCCCAGCTGTAGCCCGTTAGTGTCAGTGTACTGTAAACAAGATCATGAAATGCCTTGAGATTTATAAACCCATGTATTTATATACCTAGATTCATACGGGCTACATACAATAGCTATTCTGTTTCATTTCACTGGTTCCGCAGAAGTACAGTTAATGACATCATGAGCACTCAGTACACTGGTGAATTTAAGAGTGTGTATGTACTTGTAATAATCCCCTTCTTTTTCCTTTTCAGATTACACACTATAAGCAGTACCCTCCAAATATCAGTAAGGTGTATTCCTATTTCGAGTGCCGGTGCAAAAAGGGGGGGCAGTTCAATGAGGTGGTGTTTTTTGGCCTCCAGTATCTTCTGAAGAAATACCTGGCAGGTAATTCATATTACTTTTAAACTCTTTTTTTTTTGTCATAAATATCGACCACAACCTTTGAAATTCCACGTGGCTCACGTGGAGAGTTTGTTTTTGTGTTTGTGAGTGTACTGGCACGGACAATGTGTTTTATCGCTAATCTGATTGGGTAATGAAAAACCCTTCTTGAATAATATAACTCACAGTCAAGGCAAGTTGTTCACTAAACCGAGCAGAAACATGTGACCACAGCACATGCTACGCCTTGTGTTAGAAATACGTTATAAGAATAAGTACACACACAACAACGTTAGTGTACGGCATTGAAACAAGCACTACAGTTACATAAGGCTATTTCCTCTTAAGCTCCATTTGATTCCCATTTGACATGAAAAAGTGGTTTTGTGGGGAATGTTTAGTTTACAGAATGTGTGAATGGAAATATTGCAGTGTGGTTTTATTTGAGTGTGAAATTGTCTTGCAGGTCAGGTTGTCACAGAGGAGAAGATCCAAGAGGCTAAAGTCTTTTATCAGATGCACTTTAAACAGGCCGTGTTCGACGAAGAGGGATGGCGAAAAGTTTTAGAGGTATAAGCAGAAGTTCCTCTCAAAGCCAAACTTTCTGAAGCAGATTTGTTGTTGCAACTTTGAAGCATGCTTTGTTCTGGAGATGAATGCACAGAGAGATAACGACCACCTGGTCTCTTCCTTTTCATTATTGTGTTGTTAGAAATATGATGGCCGTCTTCCAATCCGTATCAAAGCAGTTCCCGAGGGCAAGATCATTCCCAGAGGGAACGTTCTCTTCACTGTGGAGAACACGGATCCAGATTTCTTCTGGCTTACCAATTATATTGAGGTATTTCTTGTCCCTTTCCATCTTTCTGATTTTGTAGACAGCCTCTGCACATAATGTACAAAAAATACAGAAGCGAATACAGAAGTGAATACAGAAGTAATGAATAATTGATGAAAAACCTTAAGACGAAACTATCAAGTCTAGTTTTTTTCAAATCGCAACAGTATTAATACAGTAAAAGTATATTAATATTGTTCCTGTAGCTCAACCGCTAGAGCATGATGCTAGCAACACCAAGATCACAGGTTTGCTTCCCATAGAACACATTGACTGACACTGGCTGTGGATGAAAGTGTCAGCCAAATGCATAAATGCAGATGTAAACAAAGAGCTCTCATGAATGACTCAGCATGGTTTCAAAAGCTGATGGTGTGGCACATTACTTCATATCGGATGATTCTACCGTGCTGTTGTACAGGAGGGCAGCAGGCTTTGAGTTCCAGCACACTCCCTGATGCTGAGGCAGGTCACAGAATAACAGAGGGAGGTTCGAACAGGGTGTATGGGGTCAGTGGGGACATGAGGTCGTTAGGTTCTGACCAGGCCTTCAGCCCTGTATTGTAAAATTTGAATGCACTTTAAGTCACTTTGGATAAAAGCATCTATATATAGAGTATATATAGAGAGATAGATATATAGATATATCTTGTGTTGGCATGATTTTTATTTCATTATATTATTTTTTAAAGAATGGATGGTGTAATGGATGGCTTTCTCTGTATCAACAGCGTAGTTCAGCTTTAGCTCAGGTCTTTATAGTGGATGTTCCTCAAGATTCTTGCTCCTGTTTTCAAGCATTTGTCATCATTTCACAGTCTGCACATCCTCTGTACTGTAGTCTGAAATATTCAACCTAGTTTTAATGTTGGGAGTGATGTCGCTTCTCACTGTTTCTATCACCATTGTGCCCTTGAGTGAAGCTCCCCAGGTTGCTCCAGGGAGATTGTTACTGTAAAAGATGTGCTGTTAGTTGCTTTGGGTAAAGGTGCTATAAACAGAACTACCTACAGTGGGAGCAATCATTGTTTTGAGGTTGTCTAGGGACAGTGCAAGTGAGTTTTTAGTTTGGAATGTAACATTGTCAATAAAAGCATATGGCTTTGATTGGCTTTATTATAATTTTCTTCATTTAAAATGTCTGTGTGCTATTTCACTCTTTCTTTACCTATAATCTTTTTAAGGTATAAACATGCAAGCGTCCTGAAACTGTTCTTTTTATAGGGAAACCGTCACCAATTGTTGAGGCAAAACAAGACGGGCACGCCTAGAATTTTGGCTCTAGGCTTAAAAAGTTTACATTTTTATTTGCATTCCGTCAGCTTATTCAATAAAAACATGTGTTTACATTTTGACACCAAGACATCTTTTCAAAAGCATGAATTGCTAGGTTTTTTCTATTAATACGTGTGCTTGCAAATACATACAATACAGTTCCTCTGCAGGTCACACAGAAGATGTATCTTTAAAGGGTCAAAGGTCAATGTGTTCAGGGTTAAATGTAAATGGAGAATTTGTGAATTGTGAATTTGGTCTCTGATGTGCATGTGGCTTTGTGTATGCTCTCCACAGACCATGCTGGTCCAAATGTGGTACCCCATCACCGTGGCAACAATCTCCAGGGAGTTTAAAAAGATTCTGGCCAAGCACCTGAAGGCCACGTCAGGGAGTTTGGAGGGTCTAGACATCAAGCTGCATGATTTCGGCTACAGAGGCGTGTCGTCACAAGAGGTATGAAGGAGTGGATCAATACTTCCAGTTCCATACATTTAGCCACTGTTGCACAATAAATGTCAGCAGATTGTTATCATTTGAATAATGGCATTTAAATTGGTACTCTATTGTCATGGGACCATATACAGTGGAAACCATAGCTTAACCATCTGATAAAATCATACTATCACAGTGTTTCTGTAAGGGGGTTATGAAAGTCAGTTATAATCAGTCATATAAAAACATGTTAAGTCTTTTGTTGTGCGATTGCTGCATTTACAAAAACAATCTTACACACGACGCACAACTCAAATGACTGTTCCAGATAAATGTATGATATTGCCCTGGTGTATTGCCCTTGAGGTCTTGTTTCTATAGCCATTCACAGCACGCTCTGAAGAAGACCCCTCCAGAGCACTGAAATATCTTTGAAGTTAAACAGGAAGTGCCTCTGGTGTTAAAGTGTCTACCTCTATTCTTTTTTTAGCACTGAACTTTGAAATCAAAGCTCAGACCGACTGCGTTTTCATTCTCCTCTCTGTGCTTATCCAGAGCACGGCCCTCTAGGGTCAATGAAATCAGACATTATTTGGTGAAAGCAGAAAATCGATTCATTATAAGACATGACCGTTCCATTTAATCAAAAAGAGATCAGACCTGACCTTTCGATTCACAGGAAAACCAATCGGCAAAGACAATTTCTCCATTTCTGTATGTTCAGAGAAATACATATACAGTCATATATTGGGTGTGTTAGACTGAGTGAGGTTGTCACTGATGGGGTTTGGGTCATCGGGCGGTGCTATTTGAAAGATTGTGGGAGTAACGATGACTGTTTACCTCTTAAATCAGTCTGACCACTGTGTAAAGGTCAGCTCCGCCAGCCTTCATCTATATCACACAGTGGCAGTTCAGCTGTTGTTATAAGCAGCGAGTCTGTGGCTGGCTGGCTGGGCCTGTTGAATGCAGGAGACCTTTGTGAGTGTCTGTGTGTGAGAGTGAGGCCACTGGATTCTGATGAGGTGTGACACGACCCCTCTGTGGTGCCCTTTCAGATCAGTGCGCCAGGATCTAAAACTGGGGATGTGATGCAGCTCTCATAGGCCACCCGAGGAGACAGATTTTACAGATTAGTAATAATAAGTTACATTTTCTATTGAAATCGAATGATAAATATGCTTTTGTTTAGATCACAGGGTGAAAAAAACAACTCGTTGGGCTAGATTTTAGAGCAGTTCTCTGTTCTGTTTTTCTAGGAGCTTCAGTTAGTTATAGTGATGCTCAGGGGCACAGCTAGAACTGAACTGAGCTAACTGACCTTTATTTTTCCTATGTTGTGTTTCTTGATCATTGATCAAGATTATTTTTGATCATTTATCTGTAATAGACTCAATAGACTGTCTGGTGAGTAATAGGACATGTGGTTGTCATAATCAAGGGTTGTGTTGTATCTGGGTTTATGGGATATTTCTCGGCCAGCTGTCAGTGTAATATCAGTATTGTGTGTTTAAGCCTATTTGATCACTGGAGATCATATTAAAATGGAATGTTTCCATATCTTCATACGACAGAAAGCCATTCAACAATTGCTCTTTAAAAGAAACAGGATGAATTGGAAGGGAATTAATGCCAGTGTGGGATCTACGCATGCCTGAAGCGCTGCTCCCTTAGCAGTTGAGAACAGACTGAATCATGCTGTGTAGAGCTAGTGAGGCTTCATTAGGGACAGTGGGATATTGATAGTGTATTTTCTAGGTTATGGCTGACTGGATTAATGATGGCTACAGAAGGAGATTAATGATGCCGAGAAGAGTTTAATGCTTCTGACTCTTGGGGTTGCCTCTCATTTTCCGTCATAACTCTCTCCTGATCGGGAACCGAGCAGTGATGGATTTAAATGCTTTTAAAGGGATCGTTCAGAAATGTTTCTGTAGCTCAGTTGGCAGAGCATTGCACTAACAACGCAAAGGTCGTGGGTTTGACTCCCAGGGAGCACATGGACTGACAAAAAATGTGTAACTTGAACTGTAAGTCGCTTTGGATAAAAGCGTCTGCCAAATGCGTAAATGTAAAAATATAAACTCAGGTATTGTTTACTCATCCTATGGCACTTTAAATGAACACCCAATCATTTAGAAGGACCTCAGAGCTGCTCTCTTTCATACAATGAAAGTGCGTGAGGCTGTCATGCTCCAAAAATCTCCTTTGTGTTCCACAAAAGAAGGAAACCATACAGGAGTAAAATATTCCTTCAGTCCTGTTTTGAGGTTCTTGTTACTTGTGAGTTACTGTCTACTGTCTGGGCAGCATTAGGGTTTGTCTGTAATAGTTAGACGTCTATGAGTCCCCATTTAGATAAACGTGTGTGTGTGTGTGTGTGTTTCTGTGTATGTATGATAGACACACAAGACTACAGTGACAAGCGGTCATAGTCAGATAATGTTGTGCAGTCCTGTGCCTCTTCTAATACATTTACAATTACAATCACTGGACCCTTGCTGCAGTCACAGCACCAAACTAAAGCCTCTGTGCGTAAAACAACAGTTTAACAGAGGTTCATTTCTCTGGGGTGATGTACAAGCCCAGATCAGTTCATAAATTTAAACAATGAACACACAAACTGTGCAAAATTTTATCCATATACGCCTTGTAATAGAGCAAAAATTATTGACCACCCTTTATTCTCAATGGGTTAAAACTGGATTGAAACACATCTGCTTTTCATAACAACAGCCTTCTCTAGAACGGAGACTTGACTTAAGAGTTGAATCAACAGAATGTAGAAAATGTGTTCTTGGCTTTAACAATGACTTCAAAGGTCACTGTCAACAGGAACAATGTAATGTGAAATGACTAATGTTATTAACAGTATGTCCATGTAAAATAAAAGGCTTTAGGAGCTACCCAGCTAACAGGGAATGTTCTCAGAATGTTAGCTAATGTTCCCTTATCAAAAACGTTCTTGCAGTAATGGTAGTAGAACTGTTTTTATATAGCTTCTGTATTGGTAGTGGAATGTTTTAAAAACATTGCAGAATCAAAAAGTTTAAATAATGTTCTTACAACATCTAAAAACTGGACATTTTAAACATTCCTAGAAAGTTCAAAATAGCATTTCTAACTGCTTTGTTACTTGATGTTTTTATAACATAAGATGGTTAGCTGGGTATGGATTTGGCATCAACATGTTCGAAGGCTCATTTCTCAACACTTCTCTAATTTGGTTTTGTTTTTCGTTATTGTGTTTACTGATCTAGTCAGCAGCACTAGGTGGAGCTGCTCATCTGGTGAATTTCTGCAGCACAGACACAGTGGCAGGTCTGCTCATGGCTCAGAGATACTATGGATGCCCCATGGCTGGATTCTCTATCCCTGCAGCAGAGCACAGGTAAAGCACATGCATATACAGCTGTGTCTTCAGCTAAGTGCACAGCTGGTTTCATCTCAAACCAGCTTGAAGTGCTGGCCAACAATTTAACCACTAATAAAGTTTCATCAAAGTTAGCATACTTGGTTACCAAAGAGACAGAATTGTTAGATAAAATATTAAATGTGAGATAAAATATTAGATGTGAACATTGTTATGAAAATGTAGGTAAATATTCTCTGAAAAAAAATTTATATTGAATGTTGCAATGTTGCTGTCACTTCATCAAATTACGTAAAAAATAAAATCATAAAATTTAGGATACATAAAATGGTAACTCTGAAATTACCCTCACCATTCTGTGATGCAAAAGACATTTGAAACATGAGGCCTTTGTCTTGCCATTAAACATAACAACATAAATTGAGATGTGGTAGAAATGACATAATGGTGAAAATTGTTTAAAGTGACAGCAGCGTACTGGACAGGAATTTAGTCAAAAAACTGTGAAGAGAAAGCCTAAAATCGTAAATTGAACACCTGTTAATTTGCATTTGTTCTATTGGTTCTAATTAATTCTATTAGTAGCTACACACGCAAACATCTTGCAGCTGTGGGGTCTTTTGTCTGCGCTGTCGAGCGCGTTTCTCAATATAGCTCAGCGCTCATTGTCTAAAATCACATGATTACCTCTGTGATGTCATTTCATCATTCTAAAGTTCAGATGAAGTTTTGCAGCTATCGCAACATTTCAGATTTCAATCAAGCGGAACATTCCATGAATCACTCTGAGCTTTATATAACTCCACAGAAAAAACGGATCAGATAAAAAAATGGATAGATGCTGATGACTCATTTACTGCAAATTCTAATTCTTGTTTACTGAGATGAAATCAGTCTGAGAACATCAGCATTGTACACCTGCAACCTAAATAAAGCCAGCAAGAGTAAGGCGTGACTTCCGCTGATTAATGTTGAAAGTGATACTTGTTAAGAAGAATGTTGGGAATGTTGTTTTTTAATGTTTGTGCAGCACTATCATTTCCTGGGGCAGGAGCCGAGAGAAGGAGGCATTTGAGTATCTGCTGGACCAGTTTCCCTCTGGACCTGTGGCTGTGGTTAGCGACAGCTATGACATTTTTAAGGCTTGTAAGCACATCTGGGGCGATAAGCTGAAAGAGAGAGTGATGGAGAGGAGTGAAGATTCTGCCCTTATTATACGCCCAGATTCTGGGGACCCTGCTGAGACACTAATAGAGGTGTGTGCATTACCTTAGCAGATGTGAATTGTGAAGTGTTATGAAATAGACTGTTTGCTACAGACTATAAAGCAGCTTTTCTAAAACCTGAAGACTGATTTGGGAACAGTGGTTCCCTACTGTGTTCTTGGAGGACCCCTGACAGTACACACTTTGGATGCCTCCCTTATCTGACATGCCCACTTTAGGTCTTGTAGTGCTCTACTGATGAGCCAGTAAGTTTAGTCGGGTGTGTATGAAATGTGAACTGTTGCCTCCAGGAACAACTCGGGAATCACAGTTATAGAAAGTTACACACATCTCCAACAGTGTGTGACCGAACTGCTCCGTAGATGACAGGACTTGTGGGATTTAAAATTAGATCTGTTGCTTTGATTTCTGAACTCAAATCTGTGTGTCAAATCTGAACTCAAAGATGAACTCAAATAAAATAATCAAGTGGATTTCAAGTGGATTTAGTGAAAGTACATATTCGTAACTTGGTTAATTCAGATTGGTAACTTTGTAACTTAAATGTTTTTAAATTTCAGTTTTTCTTCTCTTGTTTGTCTCTCTTTCTGTTGCTTTTAGGTGATCAACATTTTGGAAGAATGTTTTGGCTGTTCTATGAATTCAATGGGTTACAAGGTGCTTCCATCATACCTGCGTATTATACAGGGGGATGGGATCGATCTGACCTCCATCAATGGGGTAAACTAAACCTTAAATTAATAGACTGACATTGAGAGCAGAAACGTGCAAAAAACGTGCTCATATGACTAACTAGCCATCAGATACTAAATGACTGTTCTTGCTGCTGACATTTTAGTGATTATTGTTGTAGTTGACGAGTATGCTCTGATTAGTGTTACTGGATGTTTGACTAATGCAGATTCTGGAAAAACTGAGCGATGAGGGCTGGAGTGCAGAGAATGTGTTTTTCGGTTGCGGAAGCGCGCTGCTGCAGAAGATCAACAGAGACACGCTAAACTGCGCTTTCAAGTGTAGCTACGTGGAGACTAACGGCAAAGGCGTACGTTTCTTTTTTTTAACATTAAAGATTCAATTTAAAACATACTATTTGAAATATTTCATGAAACAAGCCAGACCAGTAATATAAACCAGACAACATGTATTCTGACTCATTTACAGTGTTAATATATTTTTTTTAAATGCTTTTATATAGATGGATGTCTGTAAGCAACCAGTGACAGATCCATCTAAAGGATCCAAGCGTGGTCGGCTGTCTCTGAGAAGAAACTCTGATGGCTTCATAGAAACAGTGGAAAAAGGAGCAGGCAAACCAGAGGAGGTTAGATCACCCGTGTAGATGCTTTGTAACATCTGACCTTTAACCCATGAATGCCTACATTAATATAGTGACTCATAGAAAGCTGTGCAACAATTGAGATAAGAAGGGCCACCAGCCACTTAAGTTTCCCTTTCTGAAACACTTAGAAATCGCAGCATTAGATGTAGATGTGATCTCAGTTTGTTGATCTTCCTCCTTACTGATATAATTTTAACTTCTAGGACATGTTGGTGACTGTGTTTGAAAATGGGACCATACTACAGGAGTACACTCTGGATGAGATCCGTAAAGCTGCTCAGCTGTGGGGAGAAGATGTGAACCCTGCCCAGCACAACAAAGATGAGGACACCACTCTGGAAATCCATCAGAAACACATAATGAACGGCGTGCATTAATAGATATGTATTCTATGCACTCGGTTACCAACACTGCCCCCTACAGACCAATCACTGATCTGTTTCACACACGTTTCTCAATACTCAAGTAAACTGTCACCGTCATCTGTAGAAGATCAACGTGTTGTTAATACATTTAAAATTATATATTCGATCTGACTTTTAGACTTTGAAGGCAACCCCTGAATTTTGGGTTTGGTTGCTGAGGTTTTCTTTTATTTTTTTATTAAAAATGAAATTATTCTATTCTTCTTCTTCTTTAATCTTGTGCCAAAATGCCAAATATCTTTCAAGGTGCTTTCTTCCACACGATTGTGTTTCAGGATAACAGTGTTCACAGGGGTTTTGAGAGAGTTGATTTGTAATTTTGTTTAACGAAAATCATCCTGCAAGTATATTGATAAATGGAACCTTATTTGAGGTGATCTAATAATCCCTTGGGCTTCTGTACCAGCAATTAAGCACATTATACTGGTCTCAGATCATTTTCATGGAGTTGGTTTTAGACTTCCTTCTGTGATGCACAGAATACACAGCAGACGCTTCCGACATTCTGTGTCCATCCAGCCACTGATGGAGCCTTAAGAAACCACTCAGACCTCAGTGCTGGTCTCTGTCTTTTTCCCATCTATCTCATTTTTCACACTTAACATTGTCACTCCGTCTCTCGCGTACTGTTCCCTACTCGCATACGAAATGACTGTTCAGTGATTGGCTCTTCTTTTTGCTGTTTGCCTTCTGTTTTGTTTTTTCTGTCAAGCTTCAGTCACGTTTAACACCTGTGTTCTGACGTGAGTAAAAATTGCAGTGGGTTTAATCACAGCGTACATTGATCATTGTGTCATCATCTTATTGATTTATCATGATTTAACGCTTTCTGTTTGACCTGAGCAATAGGTGAATAGAAGCAGCTGAGCCTACCTCTTTTTTTAATGATACTGTATATTAATATTAAGTAGTGATCATCTTACACTTACAGTTAATAGCATATATTCTGTTGTGTAAATACTCTTTAATGGTAGTTTGAATGAGTGAGATTTTACCTTTCCTGTTGCTTTTTATTTGACAAAAGTGATATTTTGTATGACAAAAACAAAAAAAACAAGCAAACGGAAAATAATAATAAATATAGTCTGAACTTCTTCATTCAAACTTGTAACATGTCTTCCTTTCTATTAATGGTATGGTTTTGCGGTTTTGGGGGGAATCGTAAGTTGGTAATCGTTTTGTAAATGTGAAAAATGAACAAAATGTTGGGCTTGTGGTTCAAGCAGAGATGGATTGCTCAGTTGGTCATGTGTAGCATATTTGTGTAATTTAATTTTGTCCGCTGTCACATTCTTTCAATTTAGAAAGCAAGACACGACTTCATTTGTAAGTAAAAAATCTTGGAATGCTTAAAGTGGTGTACTATAAGCAAAGTTTTTCATTCTATGTTATTGTCGTAATCCAGTTAATCCAAATTATTTTGATTAAAAAATAAAGAAATTAACATTTTTGTATCTTTTTCTCGTAGTACGTGGAGTGTAGATGGAGATCGTGTAGTGAAAGGGAGCCCTCTGTTGATTATTTTAAAAACTGCATTTACAATTAGAGTTAGAATTAACAAAAAAATACATCTGGAATATATACATATAGAATATATATACGTTATGCATGCAAATACAAGTAATTTTGTTTCTGTTATGCATATCACAAAAACACACGTCATTCACTGTTAACTAGGCAAGACACGTCCATACATTTCAGTGGCTACGCTATTAGTGTCTCTGTGTGTACTTCAGGAGGTAATAAAACGTGGCTTGTTTATCCCCTTAATGTCACTCAGACATATTTAAGTCAAATCAAAGAGCAAATGTCATGTAAGAAAGCATCTTCAAAGTATTTGCTAATTGGCTAACATCGTCGTCGCTCTTAGGCCGCTCTGAGCTCATTGGATTAGTTGCTAAGCAACCTATTTGCAAAGCGTGTTGTCATGGATTCAAATGTTCCGGATGCCCTCCAAAATGCTCTGCTGACCACTGATAACAGGGTGAGGGCGGAGGTAACGCTCCGAATCGTGATGTGTGCGAATGATTACACCTCTCTGACATTTGCTGTTGTTTAAATGTCATCGGCAAGATTGTTTGCATCTTTTCTTTAGATATTGTATTATGAGAGACAGTGTGCATTATGTAGACATGCTAATGAACAACAGACCATTTCAGTGTGCCGAGAACACAAATTGCATGCCCGTCTGCCGCCACAGTACATTAATTGCGTCTGCTCATTATTTGCGCTCTCTCATTTGCGCTCATTTTAGCCTCGCGTTGCACATTTTAATCCTGATTCTTTCCGCCAGATTAGTGGTGCAGAATGAGAGACGGGATAATGCATTCACCCCGCGCGATTTCACAATCTTACTTTTTGTCTTTGCGTCTTTTACTTTCTTTGTGTTTTCATACAGGCATGATGATCGGTTTAGCAGCCTGGTGTGGAAATAAGGCTGAAATTAAATTGAACACTGAGCACTGACAGTCTAAATGTTCAGCAGCAGAATTTAAATAGATGGTTTAAAAAAAAAAATGAAATGCAAAAGAGGAGGAGCTCATTCGAAAACAGCCAGAGGGTTCAACACTGCAACATTACACCGAAGGTTCATCTTAAGCGCTATAAAGTGGTTTATATTAATACTGATAGTAATAATTAAAAGTCCTTTATTCCTCTTTGATGTCTTAGAAAGGACTCATCATGTATTTGGGCCCCTTTTATGAAAGCTCTTCAAAGGAGTTCCTTCTGCTCATTAGATTTCACATGTCCAGCACATATAGATATGGGTTTGAGGTTGACTCAGCTCAGTAATTATAGAAGAATATAACTAATCTTACTAGTTAAGCACAAAATATGTATTTAAATATTTGCATACACTATATTGTATACATTGATCCATACATTGACACTATAATCCATACATTGATTCAATAATGTCCATGAACGTGTCCATTCTTAAACAAGACAGGAAAAGAGAAATCCACATCATTGTTTTCTGCCTCCGAAAATCCCCTCGGGTGCCTTTAGTCTGTATGCGTATTCAACCAGTTTACTGTGGGAGTTTCAAGCTTATTTAACATGGCAACTGCTGGCACAACTGGAGGATGAGATCCAGCCGTTTTGTAATTGTTCTGAGAGCTGCGCTCTGCCTCTCAGACTCTCAGTGCCGGTGAAATGACGGTCTTGGCGACTGCCGCCCGTGATTCCTCGGCGAGTGCGCAGGGGTGTGAAACAGAATGATGCTGAATGTTGCCCAGGTCGCTCAGTCAGGCATGTACACACCCGGCGCTTGTGTCTGTGCTATTGTTCGGCATTTCTCCAGATGTCACTCATGGCACATGTGGCCTCTACCCAGGCAGGAGAATTAGGACTGACGAGTGGCATAGTGCCACCACACACACTGATATCATACTGCTAAACCTGAGACAGTGTGGCAGCATGATAAAGGGGTATTACATAATCATATATATGTACAGTAACAACCACTATAGCATGGTATACAACAAGTGCTTGACATGTTTGTATATATTGTATGGCATTGCTAGTATGCAACAGTACTGCATTTGGCAAATGTGCCTTTCAATGTTTTAAAGTATACCTGTGATCTGTTTGCGCGTTCCCTGGGAATCCAATTAATGATTGTGGTATTGCTACTGTCATACCAGCCAGTCAAGCTGCAGGAGCTCAGAATTTGACATCAACATCCATTAAAAGCACAATTAGAGAGAATTGAAATACTACTGGAGATTACGTTCATACAGAGGAGCCACATGCAAGAAATGAGTCTCAATTAGTTTTTCTGGTAGCTGGGCTGGTTTGTGTGACAAACTGTGCAACTGCCACCTAGTGTTAGAAGCTGGTGAAAACATCTTTCATTTAGCATATAGGAACAGTGATTGAAGCTTTCATTTGTCCTGATCGTGTTGCATTGCATTGAAAGAGTTTTAAATGCATTGTTCATTTTGTCTTATTTATTTATTTACGGCAGGTGATATAGAGGAGACAAATGAAGCCGGAATAATATACAGTTACAATTTATTCCAGCAATGTTCCTAGTTGTTCTCCTGATGACATCCCTGTTCACACAACCTAACTTTCTTGCACACACACATTCATTTTTAAATGTAAAAAATGCAGGTTTTGTACTCTACACAAAAGAACCAAATTCCCTCTGTTTGTCCCCAAAGGCAGCTGAACCCAGGTGTTCTGCAGCCTCAGACCTAACAGTGTCATGAGGTGTAATGAGTGTGGACACCTGTCTGTGTGTGATGAGGTCAGTGTGCTGATGCACCCACAAAGACAATTGTTACTACTTCAGTACACATACAAACATTTTGTGTTTGCTGACTGTGAGAGTCTGTTGCGCTGGGGAAGGGGGCGGGGCTACATCAGACATGGCATCAGGTGATAATAATTATAAAACGATCAGTGATTGGGGTGGATTTGACCTTGTACTGGCAGACAAACACACTCACAAACTCAAATACATATACACTTACACTGAGCATTAAATAACCAGTGCCTGTTATAAAAAAAGCTCTTCAGGGCTCCTGAAGGCTTCATTTTGACACTCATGCTTTCTTCTTGATCATTGTATTCTCTGTGACCTTACAGATCCCTAAGCGCTACATGATCTAAGATCTAAGCAAAAGTATCTCATTGGTGACTTTATTTCAGCTGTCTTTCTTTACATATAGAAAATATACACAACTGGTCTTTCTTTCTTTATCTGTTATAAATTAAATGTAAAGTAATTGTATATTAAAGTCTTGTAAAAAAAAACCCACCTCTTCTTTGAAGGGCAGTTTATGCTGCATATATTTACTATATACAACTACTATATTTACTATATCTATATTTACTATATATACTATATTTACATATAGTTTAGGCTTCATATATAACTACAGATGCAACAATCAGGCTGGGTTGTCAAAATATGTTACATCTTCACACATTTTACTTTATTATTCTGATTCTTTCTCCAGTCTCCTCAGTTGCATTGGAGATCATGCTTATGTAATACAGCTGAGTTAAAATCTGTACTGTTTCCACACACTTGAGTGAGCCCTAGGAAAATGTCACTGGACATAGTTCAAGCCCCACCAAATTCTGTGTGGTAAACTAAAAAATGAACACAAGTTAAGCATTGTGCACATATAAATAATGGCTTTGTTGGCTTGTCGACATTCAAAAACGTAAATACTGTGTTGTAGAAGAATAGCTACCTTATTCACACGCACTGTTAATACACTGGAAGTGAAAATAAAATAAATATTCAATCAACAGTATCATCCAATAGAGAAAAACATTATGGTCACGGTTTATTTTATTAAGTCCAATCCCTGTCTGTCTCCATGGAGCTACAGAGCGTCTCTTAATTCCGAAAGTTCTCGGTTCTTTCCGTATGGACGAGCGATTCGTGCCGAGGGCTACTGGCTGTGTCAATACCACGGAGCGATTCTCACCGAAGACGCGCGGTTCTTTCCGTATGCAGGAACGATCAATTACGAAGGTACTCGGCTTTTTCCGTATGGAGGTGCGATCCCAGCCGATCCTCCGCTCCGCGCGCGAGACACAGAGCGGCACATCACTCGTTTAGCGTTGTTTTGGTCTTGACCTAACGAACTAACCAGCGCATTTCTCCCAAAAATGGAAAGTGCTAACCAGGTAGGAAATAAGGGCAATGTTTTTGTATGAATAATATTTAACCGAAGTGATGAAAAATGTTTACAATTTAAAGAACTGTGTCCAATCAAAGCAGTCAGACTACATTAAATAATGTTATTGATATTGATCAAACAAAGTCATTTTTTGTGATTATAGATCGTGTCACATGGGACATTTCAAGTGCTTAAATTACCACTGGGATTTATCCGTGTTCTGGAATGGGTAAGTGTGCGTAAAGAGCGAGTTTTTCTCACACCTTTCTCTCGCTCTCCGTCTTTACTTTTCTCCATCGCTCAATAAACTTGGTCCAGTTATGTGTGGAAGAGAATGTGATCTTTATAATCTCTCGCTGTAGGCAGTTTTCAATAAATATATGTGGCCATATTTATGATAGCACACTTAATCAGGGTGCGCATTTATAAGGCATGTCGACCGGATGTCTTGCATATTTAAATTTGCATAAACGTTTCGTTTACATTAAAAATGTAAATGACTAATAATAAGTATGTGGTATTGGATGTTCTGTTGGATGTTATTGATCACTCATCGCGCTCACAATCCTGTACAGGCACCGAGGGGTTCGTTTATATAATGCATCAGCAGTGACTTTAGTTTTGGTCGTATTGACTTTAAACTGATATGCAAATGAAGTAAACGGAATAAATTATGAGATTACCGCCAAAACGAGCTGTGCAGTTTATTAGGGGAAACTGGAAATGTAGAATACAGGACCATTGCAGTACAGTATTGTAGATAATCTTCATGTTTTCCACACATGTAGTCTGTTCTAAGATTTAAGCGTTGGTTTAAAGCTATTCTGTTTTAATACACAGGCAGATATAAGTAAACACACTGCAATACTAAATTTGGTTAGATAGTTGTTTCTTTCACTGGTATGTACCTCGCCTGGCATTGAAGAGTAGACAATATAATAGTGTGTGTGCATGCTTGCAAAACATGTGTCTTGAGTAGCATAATTAGCCGATAAATATGGGTCATATAAATATTCAACATCCCCACTGTTGTACTAGGATCAATCACACTTAAATCATTATATAATCATTTATACAACGATTAATGACCTTAACTGTAAAATGTAACACAATAACAACAGTAACCAGAAATTAATACAATGACATGTATTATAGCCTGTAGTATGATCATCTGGTAGCATCTGTTACACTTACATGATGTAACATTGTTTGTCCCTCTGACATAATGTAGTTGATCAGTCTCAAAACAAAAAAAGTAAGTGATCTTTGAGGACATCTGCATCTTCGTCTGTGTATGTGTGTGAATGATCGACCCTCTGTAAGTCTTTCTGGGTTGCCATTGGTGGCAGGTGGTTTTAGGACCCTATAGCTTATAGATTGTATGCTTAACCAACAAAAGCTTATTGATTTTCTGTGTTTTTGTTTTTATAAATAAGATGCTGTCATAGGCACATGTAAAGACTTCTGCGGAAGTACTTCAAGTAGCCATTCAAGTTATTTCACTGTACTGTGGTGTTTTGTGCTGATGCAGCTTGACTCATCTGCTGTTAAGTAAAAACCAGCCTGACTCTACAGTGACAAGATTCCTGTAATCTGACTTTATACAGCCTTTATATAAAATGACTTTATATATATATATATATATATATATATAATATATACAGTATATATATATATAAATATATAAATGCTTCAATTATATATATGTGAATAGAAAATCCATTTTTCGTGCTGTACGTTTATGTAATTACATATAAACAGTCCCATATAGAAAAGACACATGAATTACATGTGTGCAAAAACACTACACGTTTCATATGTGATTCCATGGGTTTCCTGTGGGATTCACACAAAAATCCACACATTCCTTTCACATCTGATCAATTGTTTTCACATGCATACACCTGAATTTCACATGTGCAATAACACGTGATCAGATATAAAACGTGTGGTTCTGGAACATCTTCGCGTGAATCTCATGTTGTGACATGTTATTCATGCGTGATCACATGTTTTTGCACGTGAAATTCATGCGTCTTTTCTGTAAGGGATATTTCTCACCTTATCTAGTGACTGTTGTCTTCTCAAAGAGCAAACCTAACAAGGTCAAAAGGTCAAGGGCATTGTCAGAAATTATGAACAGGTGAAAAAAATAAAAACAACAGCCAGAAATGACTCTTAAGCGATGCAAATGTGAGGCAGGCATAAGTGGCAACGCCATTTTGGATAATTACTGCAATTGAATGCTGAGGGATTGGGGGAAAGCTATGCATCTTCTCCTGAGGAAATTCATCTCCCCGCTCTCCATTTGAAGTGTCCTCTGCAAAAACCAGAAGCTTATCACCGTGGAAACATGCAGTCTTAATCACTTCTGGTCACACAGTGGCTTTTCTCTCTCTCTCTCTCTCTCTCTCTCTCTCTCCCTTTCTTTCTTTCTTTCTCTCTCTCTCTCTCTCTTTCTTTCTCTCTCTCTCTCTCTCTCTCTCCCTTTCTTTCTTTGTTTCTCTCTCTCTCTCTCTCTCTCTCTTTCTCTCTCTCTCGCTCACTGCAGGTCTTTAGTTTGGTTTTTTCTGCCCCTGTTGTTTCCTCTCTGCCACTGACATCTTTTTCTTTAATTCCTGTACATCCCTCTTCTTGTTTCTAGTTATTTGCTCACTCATTATCTCTGTCCCTCTTTCTTCCTTTCTTCCCTGCCCTCTTTTTCTTTTAGGAACCGTTATTTGTGATAATTAACCAATTATTGGGCTCTTGAAATTAAATGACTCAGTGAGACCAGTGTGAGATGTATTACATTTATGCACTTGGCAGAC
>JAZGTI010001148.1:0-47923 GCA_036877585.1 Botia kubotai | reverse complement strand
GCACACAGCACACTGATGGATTCTCACAGCAGCTGAGGATCTCTGATCTAGAGTGTAAATCAGCACACAGCACACTGATGGATTCTCACAGCAGCTGATATGACAGATATGATGTTGATGTTATATATTGATATAAGTGTGGTACGTTACCCTTCATGAGAATCTCCTCCTTGGGAACGGACGAGAAGAGTTTGTGGTACTGAGAGTTGTATTTACTGACGGTCTGTGAAGAGAACATGATGTTGGCGATTCAAAGAACAAAATCGAAATTAAAATCAAAGACTAATTTTAAGATAATCCAGAAAAAAGAAGGAGAGTCTGGTTAAGATAACTGTAATTTAACTACAAATCCACTGGAATACAATATCCCACAAGCTGTTAGAGAAGCTCGTCTCTGTCAGAGTTACTCCAACGTGAAAAGCCCCATCAACCGCTGGAAACTGGAAACTTCAAACACTGAAATGCTTCTTTGCATCAGAACATCCAATCAGCATTTAGTAAGTGATAAAATTTCCCACACAAACCACTGGAAACTTCCTAACTATCTGCACCTGATTCAAGTCTATGAGGGCTTTATACCGCTCTGTGTTGAAGGTTAGAGTGCTCGGTGCTTCCGGCAGAACCGAGTGAAATCAGACTGATGTGTTCAGTGGATCGTGACCCGTGAGGAATGAACTGTAATGTTTAACCACAGTCTTGCATCACGGATGCGTGTTTGACACTTGATTGTGAATTCAAACTCACAGGAAATGAAAAACAGAAGCTTCACAACATCTACAGCAGGACTGTATCTGCTCACTGAAGATTAAAGGACAGTCACACTGCGTGTGTTTAGTATGTGACATTAGACGCGTGATTTAGACTCTGAGGTTTATGTGAGAGTCAATATAAAGTAACAAAATTCAAATGAAAAACTTACCGAACCCCTGTAGCATTTTTTAACATCTTCATATGACAGATCGTCTATGAGCTGGAGCCTGTAAACACACACACATGCGCGCACACACACCCATAGACAAACATGCACACACACATAATTTAATATCATTTAAATTGATTTTACAAACCTAAAGCGTTATCATATGGCATTAATAATCTTCAATGCAGCACTACTGCTCAGTGTAAAATAAATTAAGTTCAACTATTTATATTAAAATAGAAACGAATGATGAATGATGTACATGTACAGCAACATTTGTCTCTCCTGAACTGAAAAACATAATTTCATCTGCACATGTACAGTGTATGTGAAATGCACAAATTTAAATCTGGTCTTCACAGACTTTATTTCCCTGCAAAAACGAGTGGACAAATAGATTTACATGCATGCAACCGTACACGGAACATGTCTTTTGTCTGCATATTCTGCAGGTGACAGCAACCCATCCAAATGTCATGCAAAACATCTGCTGACAGACCATCATAAATACACACACATGAACCCCAAAAGCTGAACTCCTCTTCCAGCCACAGGCAAATATGTGCAAATGAGCCCAGCACTGATGAGGAGCACACCTCAACCTGTCACCCACCTCCACACATCCTGCTCTGAAAACCCTGCCCTCACCCCTCCCCTGCCATCTCATCCAGAAACAAACCAGAACATGAGCAAACACAAAGCAGCGGGTTCCACATTCTGATGAGAACTGCTGAGAACAAGCTTAAACTGTTTCCTCTCAACAAAGCAAAATGGTTTTGCTCAGATGATGCTCTTTCATATCTCAGGGAACTAACTGGAGTTCTCAGTTGTTTCATTTTAGCTTTAACTTTGATGTCAACCTCAGATGTCTTTCCTAAAATGTCTCAAAAAGAATAAAAATACACACAAATAACTCTATTGTGGACCTACAGTGTAGAGTTTTAGCATCAATGAAAGCAACACAGTTTGTGTCATTTCTCTTGAAGGAATTTAGCGAAATGTTTCATTATTTAATATAAGTACAATACAACATAAAAACACGTTTGTGATGGCAGAACATAATAATATTACAGATGTGCTGTTGCACTGCTTTCCCCGTCTCACTCCAGAAAATTCCTCTTTCACCCAATTCCCGAAACTTCCTGTCACAAACAATCAATCATTGTTTATAGCGTCTGGTGGGCGGAGCTTCAGTGGGACTCAGATGTTCTCCTCCAGTTTCCTTCCTGTTACAGATCAGCAGATCTGTTACTGGTGTAATGATGCTTGTGTAAGATGTGAAGACACCTCAGGAGAAATACTGTGATTACTCATCTCTTAATCGTGAAGGTAACATTATGCTCCTTCCTGTTACAGAAGAGTCAAACACTGAGATGTTCAGCAGCTGAAGCTCCTGAATGAAAACTCTGGACTGCTTGGATGTGAAGCAGTCGTTCCTCTCCTCCTAAATACTGCTGCTGTTTGCTGTGGTCACACGCACACGCACACACACACACACACACACACACACACCTGGAGCAGAAACACAATCATTCCTTCTTTAATTCATGCGGTGGAGTTTTTGAGCAGTGTGAAGGGAAGTGTGTGTTTGTGTTCTGGATCCTGATCAGGAACCCGTCTGAGAACAAGAGCAGACGTGTGGAAGTGGGGAGCGATTACTCAGCATACAGAGAACTGATGGACAGACGTCTGTGTGTGTATTTATTACAATTCCTCCATCTCTTTGTGTGAGTTTGTGTGTGTGACTGTATCCCAAATCATACTAATACCCCAATTTTAGACCAGGAAGGAATAATTTCTGTAAAAACTGCTCTGTTGTCACATGACCTTGTTGTACGTGAGTCACATCCTGTTATTATCTTGAAAGTAAAAACAGCTATTTTGCGTTTTTAAACAAATTCTATATAAACCTGTCAACACTGTTGTCAGAAAATGCTGCCTTTGGTGTAAACCAACAGGTCTTAAATGCAATGAAGTGAAGTTTAACATTTATCATTTATAACTATATATATATATATATATATATATGTTATAAAAGTTAACATGCATTTTATAGCCATTACTTTAATTACTTTTAAGCAAAAATCAAAACATACTAAAATATAATGAAATACTTGTAATGTTGCTCTAATGTTCTTCTCTCGATGTGCCTTTGCATCTGCAGCACCATTAGTAACTAACCCATGATCACAGGTACAGTTTATTTCAATAGTAATCATACATACTTTCCTGTTGTCAGTGCAGTGTACACTTGACAGTGTACACTATATGTGTAACAGAAATTTCACATTCTGTGTGGCACTCACATGAGGCTTTGTCTGAAGTGGGCGGGGCATTGGTGGTCTTCCTCCTTCTGCGTGTCGGTCAGTTCTATCGGCGTCACCAGGCCCACGTCATCACCCTGATCAATGAGTGTCGTCATTATTCCCTGTTCAGAAACATAAACAACCATCTCACTGTCTACACAGGCAGCACACCTTAGACAACATCTCTGCCCAATGCTTGTGAAGTGCTCAGTGAAGACACTCTGCAAAACCCCTCCTAACAAGTATCTCTGTCTTGTTTTCCACTGAAATATCGAAACATTCAGGCTTGTATCTTGAATACTTTGTAATGTGGCGCATATGTCTGAACATATTCTGAAAAACAACATCTTAGAAAGTTTTGTCTATAAAACTAATTGAACTTGTTAAGGATGTTCAGATATTTTTATTGTATATGATTTTAAAAGACAATAGTCTTGATAATAAGTTTTTAGTGCAGCCATGTTGCTTTAAAATTTTGCCAAAACAAGCATTTCTAAAGGCAGTTGTCCTAATGTTGCTGCCCTATTTAACTAGTTCTCTTAGACAAACATCAGATTTGTGCTAACACGGAGAACCTGAGTTTGTTCAAATGATTCAAACCACAGAACGCAGAAGAACTGACCTAGAAAAGTGAATTGGTTTATTGTGTTTAGCACAACCTCAAAAACTAGCAGTTCGTCAGTGCCTCATTAAAAACAGCCATTAGTGAAATATGCTAATATGGGCAAATCACATTAATCTAATCAGTGAGCATGTGAGAATGAATCAGCCATCGCATGAAAGCAACACACAGTCATGCCCGCTGCAATATTCCTCTCATGTCCCTGCGGAGACGGGCAAGAAAACCAGCCCAGACAAAAAACACAAACACATCCTCACAATTTACAAATGTGTTTCATTTATCATCAAATTAATTCATCATTTTATCAAAGTTCTCAAAATGTCCATGTGAAGGTTAAATGGAATGTTCTCAAGAGGAAGAAGTTTCTCCTGAGAAGTTCTAACAGTCCACAATGGTCTCTAAACAAACAGCTGGAAACCCCCAACATCAGTCATGCAGAAACTAAAGCTTTTATCTGATTTAAAAGAGATTTCCTTACTGTAACAGAGGCCTTACAGCAACAGTGTGTGTGTGTAAAAACATCAAGCTGACACCTGGTGCTTCACTGAAGAAAGTGAGTGGAACAGCATGAGGAGGAGAACCATCATTTCTGGGTGACCGAGCAGATCGGAGATGTTATTATAATGGTGTTTGTGCCACAGGAGGAAGGCAGCAGAGGCCTCACAGTGATAACACACACACACACACACAATCTAAATATAAGCTACCGCCCGGCACCATGTGTATGACAGAGTGAGAAAGAGTGAACTGATGGTGTGAGTGAGAAACAAGCTGATAACAAACACTAAATATAGAAGTGTTAGAGATCACAAACACTGCGAGACGTCTGACACAAACACTCATAAACACCGACTGAAAAACAACTAGAACATCAATAAAGGTTTAAAAGAATTCTTCATGTATTGAAATAATTCCCTGAGCAGACAGATATTCCCAAACAGGAAGAGGCTGCAAACATCTCCCGGGGTTCAATGTTTTGATGTCCTCCTGTCTTCCTGTTTGCTTACGATAATGATAAGTGAAAACCAGCAGTACAGTAACAAAAGATCTGATTTAAAAATGATATCAATGCAAATACATGTTTTAGGACAAAACATAAGCTGGTGTAAATAAAATACTCTATATTTAGAATCAGAATCACCTCCAGTATGAGAACTGTCACACTTTATTCCAAACACCCGTGTGTGTGTGTGTGTGTGAGAGAGAGAGAGAGGAGGGGAAAGTGATTGTTTTTCCTGGAGCTCATCCAAGGGGTGAACACACACACACACACACACACACACGCCCCGGGGAAACTCAGGCACAGGCGGCTGGTAAACTGGGACAGACAGGATGAGGTTGGCAAACTTCAGCGTCTCAGTGAACAACTTTTATTGGTCCAGAACAGCCTGTATTCACTCTCCATAAAACACAACATCCACTCACTGTGTTTCAGACTCCTGGAGAAAGAGGATCAAAGCAGTGTTTTTAACACAGTCACACGGAGGCCCAGCTTACACAGCTTGTCTTTGTGTATCATGTGACTTCAGATGCTCTTTAAAGTCACTGATTGGTCCTCATACAGGTGTGAGATCTTACAAACAGACGTTTACATCACTATGGTAACGACTTTAAACGTTACTTGTGGGTTCTTGACAGTGTTTGTGGTGTTGACACACACACACTTTGCAGACTACAGGTAATCGAAAGGCCACAGCATCAACTATTTTTAGGGTTCTTTGTAGAGCACTTCACATACTTTGAAATGTTTTTAAAATGCAACACTTAAACAAGACCAACCTTATAAGCCGAACACTGACAACAGCTCTCGTAAAAACAATAACCCATGACTGTTTCCATAGTAACCACTATGCATACTAATGCCTTTTAGAAAGCTACAGCATGCAACACACCCTCAAATGAATGTTTAGGCTATCTGAGGGAAAAACAAGATGCTAGAGTCTTCTGTGTGCTTTCCTGCAGACTGCTGAAAAAACATCCACCCGCAGTCTCACCCCTGATCTGATCTTCCCACAGTTTACACCCCTCCTTCAAAAGTCTATCAAAGTTTTGATTATAATATTTGACCATCCACATGGTTGATAGCAGAACTTAATCAATCAGATGACAATAGAGTTAAAGTGTTCTGCCTAACCAGTCTAAGCTGGTTTTGCTTTCAGCTTTACGGGTTCACAATTTCTTAAAACTACAGATCGGCTAAGACCAGCAATGCAGCTCAGAGTAGTAGAGATGAATTGGAAATAATGCAAATGTAAGTAAATCTCCCCTCCCAACACATTCCACAGCTCAGCTCTGTATAGAGAGACTCAACTCTACCTGCATCTACATGCCAGAGCTGCATGACTAATAGTCAGCTATTCACGAATCACAGAAGTGAATGTGAGCTGTACACACATGATGACACAGATGTAAAACACAGATTAGTGAGATGCTCTCACATGTGAAGCGGAAGAATATCAAAGTGAAGAAATGCCACAGACCTCACCATCTAAACATGAACCGTTCCCCTTTAAGTTTTGATGAAATCGGATCAGTTGGTGCTCATGTTCAAACACTTTACAATCCTGTTTCCATCACTTGCTCTTCTGTCCATTATTCCAGACAGAAAATCAAATGAATTGAAAGTACAACACAAACAGCTGTCAGTCCTGTTTACTAATATAAAACTGTAGATGACTTGATGGTAGCATTTATGGAAGCACAGCACAAACATTAATGACATCTGCATTTGTAAAAGGAGCCAAACATTCCTGTTTGACTTCTGATTCCAACAATAATAGAAGCTTAACTGACCACAAAACCACATATTCCACTGTCACTGCAACAAGATAATCAGTCTTACATTTTAAACACTAAGTACACACAGCAAACCAGAACTCTTTTGCCTATTGTAATAATACCCTGCTAATGCAGTTTTAATAATAGATGCCAACTATAGCCATAATACAGATAGGGTGTGTGTTTACAGTCAAAGCTCTATAAATAAGTGTCAGAGGTCATCGATTGTCAACTGCACTTATTGACAGCAGAAACCCTCTTCACCATCTCCCAACCACGAGATAAATGAACCTTCAGCTTTTATTTTGATCTCTTCAACACAAACAGAATACAGTCAATTCAGAGGAGCTTCATGTATGTTTTGAGGGATTTCACAGCACGATTCATAGCAGTTACTGAAAACTACAGCAGACCATTGAGAGCTCAGAGAAACGGGGACAAGCTCCTATAGTAGCAAAAGGTCTAGAGCCACACACACACACACACACTTTCTACATAAAAGAGTGGCAGAGCATTAAATTACTTACTCTCTGCTTAAGTTACTCAGTTGCTGTTTAACCCTTTTAAAGACTGAAAAAGCATTTAACTCAAAGTTGTTATCTATACTATGGGCTTTTCTCTCAACAGCTACAGTTGGACTAATGCAAAAAATAAAACTACAACAAGCCCTGTTGAATGTATCAAACAGCATCTATAAAGTGCATATAATACTTAGTACTTAATACTTTATTGTATTTAACCCTTTGATGCACTTGTAACCATTTGGGTTGTGATGTTACACCCAAACTTAACTATCAATTACTATTAAAAACATTATTTATAATTCAGTGTATATATGACTCTCATCTTTATGTCATTTTGATTTATAACAACATAAATTCAACATGGTTGACAAAAGGATGTTTAGTGAGAATATTTACTACTGTCTTTTATTCCAGATGTGTAACTCGCTCTCCCCCGTTCTGGAAATTTGATATTCTTCTTTCAAAGTAAAACGAAACATTACTTTTTATAACTGTGACTTAAAGTCATACGAATAGGAGATTAGTAACATTAATTAACATGAAATGATGTAATGATAAATAGTTAAATTTATGTAGTCAAATTGCTCGAAATGTTATGAAACTTAGATTTGAAATATATATGTGTGTGTGTGTGTGTGTGTGTGTGTGTGTGTATTTAAAAGAATGCACACGATTTACACACTCGCCAGGCATTATATTATATAACGTCTGTTGATGACAATGTTATGTATGTAAGACTGGATTGTGCTGCTGTTGGGATGAAAACGCTGCAAACGTGGCACAGTTCTTTCTTCTAAATAATCGACAGTGATATTATCGTATCAAATAATTCATGCATCAAATATATATATATATATATATATATATATATCCAACCATGTAGCCCTACTACAGTATCAAAGCAGACATGAATGTATCCGCCGCTTACCTTCAAAGACAACTCAAGTCCGACATTTCACAGCACACTGAAATCCATTAAATGTCCCTGAAATTCGGATCTGATTGTTGCATAAAAACCGCAAACGATTCGAGTGTAATTCGCTTCTTGAGAGCTCAAACGTAGATCGCTACCGAAACCTCCTGCAACGGGAATTTTTGCAGACCGGTTGCGACTTGTTGCTCTACGGTGCAGTCGCAGAGGGGGTGTGGTTTAACGGCTTGACTCCGCCTCTCTCGGTCCCACCGAAGCTGCAGTGGCTGTTCAAGGACGTGGACGGATGTACCTGCGAAACCAAGAGCACTTTGTCTCTTATTCAGTGTCAGCTGTGTCTTCCTCATCTGTACATGCAGTTAAACAGTACTGACTGGTCACTATAGGCTATAGACACAATCACATGTACAAATGATATACTGACATATACATTCAAACACACATAAGTGTATCGCTCGTGTGGATTCACACAGTGCGCTGATTGTGTTTTGCACACCACGCGCTCCCAGCGACGGAGGAAGAGCGCGCGCCCTGAATTCTAATCGCGCGCGCGCGTGCTTCGAATATGAAGCGCTGCGGCAGCATCTGCGTCAGTCTCTGCGGAGCTGCTGCTCATTATCTACATCATTTATATTCGCCTTGACATATATTTCACCTCTAGACGGCTGGAGACTTGCGGTATATCAACACTTGCTTTTCATGGTCACACGAATGAATACATATTTTGTTCTCTCGTGATATTGACTCTGGTCCAACGTTCGCTCGAGTTTCCATGGCAACTGCTGAATCACTACGCACGCGCTGCGGCTGATTCCCGCGCTGGTCAGAACTGAAGGCGCTAAAATTCCCTCACACAGAAAATGACTCTTAGATGAAACACGACATCTAGTTTATCAAATACTGCGTTTCTTCACCATCCATGAGGATGTCCGAATCTGGGTATAAAGAAGAGGAACCGACGCCCTTCCTCATCTTAAATACGAAATAGTCGAGGTAATTTATTTATACACAACCTCTACACCGCTTTGCTAGTTCCTGGGATTTTATTGCCAGAATTAATTTCCAATACAGAGTTGGAAAATGTGCTTTACATCGTCGGAAAACATACATTACATACATAACACATCAAAGTACAAGCTGACAAAATTCCTCGCCAAAATCCACTGAATGATGGCGGTCTCATATGGTAAAGTGCAGCCATCTGCTGGCGAAGACCTGCTACTAAATCTGAACTAATTGTTTTTTGAAAAATGTTACTTGTTTATTGATTTGGACATTATTTAATAGTTATGGTAAAGGAAGAATAAAATGTATCAGCTTTCTTAAAGTCTTCATTTATTATATGATTAATATAATGAAAACAAGTCATCTGTACACCTTATTTTGGTGGTACAGATGGCTGCCTAGTACATGATCGTGGATCTTTTTTAAAGTTGCCTCTAAGATTTTCAGTACATTGTACTAAAGTCCATATCTTCGCAAAATAATGAAAACAACAAATATGATGTAAATGAAATGTATTCATTTTCACAAACCCCTGCAGTTCTGTTATTAACCCATAGGGGCTTCTGTCGCTGGCTTATAACTTCTATACATTTGTAGAAAGTTGATCTTTAAACGAAAGGCAACTTTCACATAAAGCACAAAGCACATGGTATTCTTTCAAATAGATACGACACAGGTTAACATGAGTGATTGTCTCATAAAAAGATTTATTTTCTGCCTAAATGTACAAAGGCAAGTTACAGTATTATATAAAAAAGTAGCAATTTACACTTTACATGAAAGATCGCTAGGAAGAGAGAATGGGACAGAGGCGGCACAACAGTGGAGGAGGCAGAAATGAGAGATGCTTTACAAGAGAAACATATCTACACAAATGAAGAGGTGTAAACATCTTTCCTTCAAGTACCGATGACAGACACTGAGCTGCTGCCCTCTGTGGGGGTGGGGTGGGTGTTGGGAGGAGTAATAAAATCGCCAAATAGAAACAAAAAGTAAATTCCCTCTTATCTCGTGATGATCGCCCAGGGCTGACTATTAATAGCACCAACTGAGACAATAGTGAACATATGTGTGAACTGTTAAAACAAAACTGGTCTTTTTACACAGTGAAAACTTACTTGAAAAACAACAAAAAAAACCCTCAAAAATAAATTAAAACAATCAAGCGCTTTTTCCTCAAAAAGAATTATGAATCAAGACACCAGACAGCACAGGTTTACTGGCTAAATGCGCCAAAAGAAAGAACAACTTAAAGTGAGATTTTATGTGTATATATATATATATATATATATATATAAACATCAGCATGTACTGCAAGGCAGGAGGTCACTTTTTAATGCTGATCTGAGATCAGTGCTGCAATATCTCTTAGAACGGGTATCATTTGTGTTTTAGGTTTAAGCAGAGAAAGCAGGTTCTTAATCAGCATTAAATACATATAACGTTAAAAATAAACAGGTTAAAAAGATCGGGCCTGGTCCTTCCCTGCAACAAAATAAACGTGTTTAAGCCTCATTATTATGAGGTGTAGTTCAAAACAGACAAGGGGAAGTGATGGCACAGCAAATAAGGCTGTTAATTGAAGTTAAATACTAAACAAGCCACCCCACAGATGCTAAATATCTGCTGGTTTTAAACTAATTTGTAGTTTTGCTGCCGGCATTTGGTGCTATGCATTAAGACTAAACATCAGTCATTACACAGCAAAAATGGTTTGTTTAACATGGGGGGAAAACCTGCCAACTCCATAAACTAATTGTTGAGCTTTTAAAAAAATGTGTTCTGCCTGTGGCACTCAATAATAAAGTTTTCCTGAATAGAGCCGAGAGCGATGGACATGCCAAGATGATTTAAAAAAGGCTGTGATTTCAATAATGCTCTCCTGAGAGTTTCAGATTCACACAAGACAATAACTGCATGACACACTGGAATCGGCTCCAAATAGCACCAGATTCTGGTGGCTTATTTCTTGTACAGTTCCCAACACTTCCTCCTGCTGTCTGAACATACCATTGCCTATAGCCTAGCCGTTTTTCAGGTCGTTTGGACTACAAATCCCTTGACGGTATTAAAACTGACTTACAGCAAAGTGAAATAAGAAAGCTTTGCTATTACAAAGCTGAGTGGGCCTGACTTGCTTTGAAGAGCAGGGGTAGAAAAATTAGTTTAAAAAAAATTTCAATATAAAGCTGTTATATCAGCTACATGTTGATATTATGCCAACAATGGTAGAAAAAAGGCTAGCAGACAAAAAGAGAGAAAGTAAGAAAATTCAATAGCATCCAACAACCTTTTTAAAATAATTCATTTTTACAATATATACAGAAATCACATAGTGAAGGAGAACAGGAAAGGTGGCTGCACATGTCACACTGATCTCTGTTTGGGTTAATGCTTTCACCAACTGCTGGATTTTTGCCATGCAGACGCAGAGAAAAGTGAGGGAACGTTCAAAAGCCGCCTCTAGGAGTTCAACAGCAGCAGGCAGGGAGCTTGTTTCCAGCTACATTTCTTTGTTTGGTGCTTTGTGAGTCTGTGGATCAGTGTGAACGGACAATCAGAAGTCCAGATGCTGGATAGCTAGCTCTTGGAGTTACTCCATTCACTCTAAGCTTTGAAGATTGATCTCCTCTTGGACTTGACCCATGCAGTCTGACATGAGACTCACAAGCAGCATATCAATGTATCTATGTGTGAAGGACCAGTTTGTGACCAGACAAACAGTTCAGTAGAGACTGGTAACTTCATTGGCAAACACACACACTGCGTCTCAAGCGACTGTACAGGCATGGGAGATGCACACCACACAATAACTTAATACAGCAACAAAGGTGGGAAGAGCCTCCAGTTCTGTAAATCCAGTCTGCCTTTGTAGACACTACTGGTCAGAGACCAGCCAATGCCTCATCTGTTCTCCACAAATCAGATCATTCAAATGTCAGACACACAGAACTGAACTAAATTCATTGCTGAACCAACCAATGTTAAATAGAATAGAACGGCTGCTCTGTTATTCTTGAGGCAAATGAAAAACAGCATCTATTGCTGCTTTTGACTTGCACAGCAAAATGTCCAATTCCAAACAAGTAATGGAGTGACTTTGGGTGATTTTTTCATTATCCATAATTAAAAAAATGTGATTTGGACATTAACAGTGAAGTAACAACAATAATGTTAAAGACGGGGGATTTTGCAGTGAACAATTTACTGCCCTAAATAAACAGAGGAAATCAAATCTTATGCAATTGCATAGAGTCCACAGAGCGTGAAGGTGTGTATGTAGAAAGCTGAAAGGTGAGAACAAAACGCTGAGATCTTTTTAAATGTCAAAACAAGTAATCCTCGGGGCTCTAGATAGACCGTCCAGAACAGTTCTCCATGCTTTTCATAAAGGCCCAGGCTTTAACCCAAAACACATAGTGACGTCCAGAAGGTCATCAAGTTCCTGTTCATTCGAAACATCCCACACTAAGGTACCTTTCTGGGAGAGCATCATATGTCTCTGATGACAGGCTGTTTCTCCTCTCTCCTGAGAATTTAACCAGCAGCACAGAGGGGGGATGTCCAGATATGCACAACCAAATGTGGGCGGAGGCGTGGAGGAGTTTGGTGGTCATGTGGAAAGCTGGACTTGACACTTTCTCTCTCTGACAATGGTGGTCAAAGATACCAGGAAATCCAGGAAAAGGAATCAGAAAAAAGGAACATCACTGAACTGATGTCATACGCACCACACCATGTCCTCATGTGAACCAGTCACATTTTTGCGGAAAATCAACCGCTTTCTTCTCCCTAGAGATGAAATTAGAAATTTAAATACATATTTTGAAGGTTTTCTCAAAATGTATTCACACTTACATTACATTTTTGTGTAGTGTTTATTAACAACACAAGATTTTATGATGGACAAACAGCATACAAGTAGCTGACTTTATACGTGAAAGAGCAATGATAGTTAGTATAATGTGTCCCTTCAATATTTTATATCAGAATTAGGAGATTTTGACCACTAGAGGACAGCAAAGCCTGTGTTATACTATTCAGTGGTCTCTAATTCCAAGGCAGTTAAGAACATATAGACAGAATATATATAGTAAAATGTGAAAATCTTTTAATATATTCACATGTTTAATATGTGCTTGTAGGTTAAAAAAAGAAGTCTTACCATTCTCACCTCCGCGCTGGGGGGTAGAGCGAGGGTGCGGAGGCCTGTTGACTGGCAACAATGGCTGAAGAAGAGATACCTGTAAGTTGGAGTAAAATTGACTAAAAGGCCCTCCAGTCATTTAGTAAAGTGCAAATGACTGAACTTTTCATATGTGATTTGGCTAAAGAAGCAAGAAAACTAACATGTATAATAATATTGATTAATTTAATGATCACATTAAAAAGCATTTCCTTTAGTCATATTAGACTAAGCTATAATGTGCATTGTTTAACAAACCTGTAGCATAGGACAGGTCGTACTGCCCTGGGAGTAGTGGATAGCCCAGGTGATGGTGGGAAGGCATGATTCTCTGTGACGGTGAAGATCTTGGACGTTCACCGTCTCTTTCCCTCTCGCTTCCGGATCTGTCTCTTTCATGGGGAGTCTTTTCACTAACTGTGGGCGACTTGCTCTTATACTGGCTAGCATGCTGATGTAGGATGTCCAAAGCTTTGGACTCAGTTGCAGACTTGCTGCTTACTGTAGGACTGGCACGAGACTTTTCACCCTCCTCTCCAGAAGGCATCTTACTGCCATACGGAGAGAAAGAGTATCCTGGCGACAGGTATGACCCTAAATTAGAGGTGACATTAATGTCAATTAAAGACCTTTTTATACAAATTAACATGGCTTTTATTGAAATTATTACTTACAGTAAATAAGTAAATTACTTAGCAAATTAAATATATTTACTAAAATGATCAGCTAAGATGCAATCACCAATCCTCAAACAAGTTAGCTTTATAGTAGACTTACCAGGGTAATTCTGCATCATGACAGTAGGCATCCCCCTATATCCTGGATGGTTGGGGTCATAGCCCTGGCCATAGGGATACCCGTGCATGTAGGACATATATGACTGGTGCTGCGGCAGAGGTGAGGAAAACTGCATATGTGCCCGTGGATCTTTGTTGATTCCTCTATGCTCCTCTGAGGCTAATGAGGTTCTCGGCTCTCCACCTTCTTTGCTTTCCTCTTTAGAGGGAGTGTCTTTAGGACGTGGCCTTTCATCTTTTCCCTTCCTGTCTCTCTCGCGCTCTCTGTCTCGGTCCCTTTCTCGCTCACGATCCCGTTCTCTCTCTTCCTTCCATCTTTCCTCATCAATCTGTTTCTGAGCATCAGGATACTTGCTGGGATAAACATAGGGCCACAGTCGAGAATCTTGCTCCTGGAAAAGAGTGGAATGAACTTTACAGTGAGCATTTTTGTGTCTCTAAAATCAAAATGTCACTACTGAGTTTTCCATTTCTTAAGAAATCCATAACGGTTAAAACTGTAATGAAAAATATTAGCTGCTACTACTGTTGGTAAAGAGTGCTTAAATATTGTTTCAGCAATGATTAGGACATCAAGTTCCATACCTGTCGATACATGTACATGGCCTGTTCCATAGCCAACCTTCCTGACTCAAGGCCTGGTTTCTGCTCATCCTTCCCATGATGTCCTGCTTCAGTTAGCTTCATTTTCAACCCCTCACCCTGCTGGGTTTGCCCCTTGCCATCCTCCCCTTTAGGGATAATAACTGACTTGCCTTGTTCTGTGGGATCTTTGGGCTTGCCCTGGGGGGAAGGCTTGCCCAAATCGGAGAGGCTTGGAGCCTTAGACAGGGTAGGGGGAACTGATGCTTTCTGCTTCCATTCTTCAGATTTCAGAGAGACTTCCCTGTCCTTCTGGGCAGCTTCTGATTTTTTCTCTGTGGCGCGATGCTGCTCGGCTGCTTGCCGCTGACGATCCTCACACTGCTGCCTGTAAGCTGGGTTTGTGCTCATCAGGTGGTTGTGGTAGGCCTGATCTGGGGAGTAGCCATAGGGAGGTACATAGGCGTACTGATTGTAATACAGGGGCTGCATGAACATGCTAGAACGCTGCTGAATAACTGAAGGCTGCTGAGGGGATGCACTTATGTCTAGCTTTCGATCTTCAGACTGCTCTGATTTGCCCTTGTCATTCACAGGTTCTAGGTCTTCCTCTTTTTTCACCTTTGCTGCACCATCTTGCAGTGATGTGGCAGCATTAATGGCTCCTGGACTGGGGGTTGGGTTGCCATAATTGGGTGAGTAGTAGTTTTCATAACTGGGGTAATAAGACGAGTCTTTGTTGGGTGGTTGCGATGGGAACAGAGATTTCTTGGTACCTTCCCGGACAGCCTGATCTTCAGACTTGACCTTTATGCCCTCTACTTTACCCTCTCCATCTTCCCCTGCATCAGAAATGTCTGAGTATGCTGGGCTGTTGGTCTTCACAGAAGAGTTGTCTGCCCCATTTTGGGTAACCACATGAAGTGGAGTCAGTGGTTGTGCCATCCCTCCACTGTCTATCCGACTGGCCACACCAATGGATGGACTGGGAGAATTGTCAGAAAAACTGTAGATTTTGTCTGCCTCTGCTTTTATGCTGGCTAGCCGACTCTGATGAGGATCTGTGGAACCATTTAACAGGCCCTCGGTCTTACTGCCTTGGTCTAAGCTTTCGGAGTATGGGCTTTTACCATCTTCAGGTTTTCCTACTTTCCCAGGGGCCTTTGGACTGTCTCCTTCTTTACTACCCTCCTTTTTCTTTTTATCTTTCTTCTTTTTGTCCTTTGAGCCACTCAAGGCTGGGTTTATTGTCGGATCTCCCATTCCTGCAGGTTTGGGTTGAATGGTTTTTAATTGGGGACTTTTGCTAACAGACTGGACGACAGAGCCCATATTGGAAGAGGACCCAGAATTGGGGGCAGGAAAGCTGGGGGTTGGTAGGCTGTACAACTGCTGTGGAGGTATAGAAGGAACCATAGGCCTTGCTGACTTTATTCCCTTCTGAGAAAGCTTGTCTGCCTTAGCACCACCACCAGACTTCTTAGATTTATCCAAGCCTTTCTTATCATCAAAGCCATCATTACTTGTCTCATCTGTAAGACAAGGGCCATCCTCACAGCCATCCATGGGCACACCAGAATCATGCTCTACCTCCAGCTTTTTCTTGCCAGCCTGCTTAAACTTGCCTGATGATGGTGATGGGCTCTGGGCATCAAAACCTCTGCCTTTGGGGGTGATCGACCTTGCAGGAGAAGCACAGCCCTTTTGGGAAACTGATGCACCATTGCAATTTCCAGGTTCTGGGTGCAAGGTGGAATCCTCACCATACTCACTATCACCGTCTATGTCAATCTTGATGTCTTCGTCATTGTGAGCACGTGCCTGATGATACTTCAGGCCATTTTTGTGCTTGTACTTCTTGTTGCAGTTGGGATGGGGGCAGTCTATAAGCACCGGTGATGGGCAGTTGCGATCCAAAGAGGAGGACAAAGGTTCTGCTTTAATGTTGGAGGGGAGAAGAACAGGTTGAGGTATTCCACTGTTTGAACTGGTACGCATACGTTTGCTACCTTTAGTGTCCTCTGAACTTGAGTTAGGCTCCATGTCTGAAGCAGGTTTGTTTTTCCGTTTGTTTGCAGATGATGGACTTGTTTTTATATCTTCCGTGTTACTGTTTGGTGGAGTGCGACGTTCAGAGGAATTCTGACTGCCCCGTCTCCCCTTACTGTTTGATGCAGCTCGAGTCTTGCTGTTGTTGCAGCCTTTATTATCAGAAGAGTTGCTGTTCTCATTGACTGGTGTGTTGCTGTTAGGTCTCATTCTCTTCCCCCGGCCACGACCATTCCTCATCTCCAAATCACTTGTGGGTGACTCACAGAACCTGAGAAAACAGCAGAGAGTAAAAACAATGAATTGTGTCATAACTCAATTTCAATATAACGTTTAATATAATATTTAGATTTGATGATAATAGACAGACTGGTCCAAAAATAAGTGAAAATGCTAAACCATCAATCAGCATGACTGAAATAAGTAGCATCCATTTTCTGCCTAAAACTGAAAAGAATTATCCGCACACTACAAAGGGCCCTAACAGTGCTGTAGAGATTGTCTCTTATGAGAGATAGCCTCTTCTGAATCATGCTTCTTCATTTGGATGCCATAAGTGGCTTTCCAGTGGGCCCGGGAGAGCTAGCAACGTGCTATGTTTTTATCCTCTCGTTATCCCTGATCTGGACAGCAAGGCTTGTTCTGATGAATGGCTCACAAAGGCACACTGCTGCAGGATTAAACCAGGGTGACCTGGCTGCTGATTAGATGTAATGTGATAATATTCTTGGACAGATAAGGCACAGGCTTACAGACAAAAGCACACGGGCCTTAACCACACTAAAAGAAAGTAAAGAACCTACTTCAGTGTCCTTTAAAGGGATAGTTCACCCAAAAGTGAAAGTTTTTCCATCATTTACTCACCCTCATGCCATTCCAAACTTGTATGACTTTTTTGCTTCTGTGGATCACAAAAGATATTTTGAGAGATGTCTCAGTGGTTTTGAGTCCATAAAATGGAAGTCAATGGGTGCCACTGTTGTTTGGTTACCAGGGTACTTAAAAATATCTTCTTTTGTGTTCCTCAAAAGCATGTCATAAGGGTGAGTAAATGATGATAGAATCTTCATTTTGGGGTAACCTATCCCTTTGTGGCCTGAAAACGTGGGAGTAAGGACCAGCAGAATGACAGTCAGGTATGGACATACAAATAAAAACTGATAAAACCAACTGAAAACAGATTTATTTGTCATTTAAACTGTAATTGTAAACACAAGTCAAAGAAGCTAGCACACAAACATACATAGAAAATGCTTCAATTCAGATGAACTGCATGTTTTTTTTTTTGGCACTCTCCTCAGGGGCTAATGCTGTGTTAGTAATGCGTGCCTGCAGCCAGCAGATAAAGTGCACCATGGAAATACAGCCTTTTCTGGAACAGTATAATTAGAAATCTACCTAATCTAATTAGAGCTGAGGTAGCTGAGCTGAGGCCAGTTCCTCAAATGTACATAGCATTATGTACATCAAATGATTTGTACCAAGCAGTGATGCTATCTGACCTTTCGCAGAGTAAAGCCTGAAGAAACAGCTGTGTTGGAGTGCCTGTGCTGCAGACAGTATTTGCAAAGTCAAAACTTGTTACAACATTTACACCTTAACATAATACCACAGCCTAAAACCATAATAGAAGAGCTCACACAGGGAGTTCATGGCACTAGGACCAAGTAGTAGACAGCAGAGCAGAGATGCTGGTCCACTACCACTGCTGCTCTGGATCGAAAGGGGAAGAGTGAAAATAAATCAATTTCTCCACAATGATGCATTTCAAAAGGCAGGTGTCAGCAGGAGGGGTGATGAGATGTCTAGCAGCAATATGTAGCAGCCAGTATGGATTCAAAAAGATCTGTTGTTTTTTCTTTATTTTTGCTGTCATTTCACTGTACCTTCTGTTTGGCAATCTCTAAACAAATATTGGTTTAAACTAGTATGACTACATAAATTGGTAAATTAACATGAAATTACCAAGCAATATAAAATCTAAGTTTAGGGAAACATGAGGCCATCTTAAGACCATTGTCTTACCGTGGAGGCGCCCAATCATGTTGAGTGCAGTCTAAAAGGGTGCCCACATAGGTTTTGTTTCTCCAGGTTACATTTACAACCAGCATACCTGTACGACAGACAGCAACACAGGGAATAAGAGTTCATTTTCTGAAACAGTATTTTATTACATACTAAACAGATGGAATGGTTTAGAATGGTTTAGGAATAAATAATGGTTTAGAAATACTGAGGTAACAGTATTCATGAGGTGTACTGGGTTTGGTTAACTTAAGTGTCCTGCTACTAATATAAGCCCTTGTGCAATATCTTAGCAGTAGCTCCTGGTCCACATGATTGTTTATAGAGTTATGGCTGGTCAAAAAGATAAGTGAGACTAGTGTACCTGTGCCAACAAGCATTCAGGAACTGATTTTACATTCCACAGCTCAGATGTCCAAATCTGGATATAGAGGCTATTTCTCCATTAACAAAGAATGGCTCTTGTGTTAATACAGAAACAGTGGGGAGCCCAAAAGGCTATTAGTATGCAGGGGAAGTAAGGGATTGAAATAAAGACAGGGGGTGGGGGGACACTGGTCAGCCTGTGTCCTTCGTCTGACATTGCTGCAGATTGCAGGGACTTGACTGGAATCAGCTGAGGGTTATAAAGAAGTCAACATCCTGCAGTTTGTATGCTGTCTACCTGACATTTAGCACAACACAACCCATAGACCTGGAGAAACAGAGCATGTTGAAGAGAATCTTCTGTTGACACCAGGTGGCAGCAGCTCTTATTTTTCAACAATCTAGTCACAGAAAGTGTCATGTCCCTGGCACACATATGGTACACACCTCTCCAATTCCCAAGCCACACTATATATCCAGTGCACACACAGCAATCACACAACTGACCTTCCCAGACTGAACACAAATGCATCTATAGTGCTTCTGAGGGTCTCCCCACCACTCATGATGACTGACGAGTCTCACAAGAGATATCTGTTTGCAAGGCACTATTCACAATGGGACATCAATTGCCTGCTTCTAAAATAGCTTATCAAGAGGTGCCAGGCAATAAAAATTTCACACCGCAGTCGACTGCAAAGGAGACGGAAACCCTCTGTGTGTTCAGTTCTGCCTTTCACGCTGCGTTTCCTTGACAACTGGCAACTGCAAGCAGCCACTGCAACGGCGCTCATTCCATCCCAATGACACAAGTGGGGAAATTGAGCAGAATACTCAAATCATGTCTCCAAATAGAAGATGTCGATAATTGGCTGAAAAAAATAGAACTATATCTGTTAACAATTAGCATGACATCAGCTGTTGTTGGAATGCCAATTGTTACCACTGAAATTGAACCCGGGACCACCGACGGGGCAAGGTGAAAGGCACAGTTAATCAACCTGCCAATTCAATGTCATTCACCAAAACAGACAATGTTATTTTAAATATTACACAGCTCATGGGCTTAACTCCAGCACCTCATAAAAAGGAAGCTGAAACTGAATCCCTGTCAGATTCTTTGTTTCAGCCTCAGTAAACCACTCAAACATCTCCAAACGATCCCAAACTGTACAGCCTGGGAAACAGGTGCGTATCAACTTTCAGAAATAATATAAGAATTATGACACAGGTGTTTTGCCAGCCAAAGGGAAAATGCAATGACATACAGAGAAGGTGTGTGTGTAAAACTCGCCTTCCCTGGGACCTCTACATGTTAGCTATATCTCTTGAAGAAACCTGAGCTCTGGTCGTCATCTCTGAAGTGACATTTGTACTCTTGCACCAGAGCCATTTATTACAATCCAAAGCAGACTACTTCACTATATTCACTTATAAGCCAAGAGTGCAGCCACTCGCTCACACAACTTCTCTTTTTTTCATTGTAACTGCAGGTGTGACTCCACAAGTTTTCTTACATGGCTCATATTTCCTCAATAGGTGCTTAGTTCTTACAATGAAAGCTTCAACCTGCACAGACCAGCAGCCTCCTGATGTTTACCAAACACAAAACAGCCTAAGCCCATGTTCTACCACAGACAAAAATAACACTTTACATGGAACAAACTGAACATTCAACTCTACATAGCTGCAAGTCTACATGGCATGCCAAGCTGCAGGTCTTGGCATTTTTACAGGTTTGGTCTCAGATTTAAACAGTGCTCCTAATTGTGCAGATTAACGAGAACAAGGCAATGAGAGCGGGGGTTGGAGTTTTGCCAGAACAGCTATGAACAATGAGATATAAACCCAACCTTATTTCCATCTGCTCACGAAGCAGCAGTTTATTCACTTCTGAAAGCCGCCCAATCATTAACCAAGCTGTAACTCTCTCCCTCTCTCTCGGGACGGAGCCTCTGGCAGTTGGTTCCACTTATCTGGTGAATTCTTTCAACGTTACACATCTCTCCTTTGCCTCTCTATGCCAATTAAACCTAATGCAATTCTAAAAATGGTTAAACGTATCATAATGCTTTGTTGCTCACAACAAACATGTTTCTATTAAACGTTTTGCGATCATGATAAACTCAGCCAACGCATGCTGTGCCGCATTGCATTTTTGAGCTGATTCAATGCGACAGATTCACTGCAGCTCTCACCATGTAAAACGGCATGTCATTGTTTGAGCTTGCAAGTGCCTGCCCAAACTTTCACTCTATGCCTTTTTTACCCCATGTTATTTAGCAAAGATGATGAATCATTACAAGACAGTGGATCACAGAAAACGTGACTCTGAACAAGGAGAAAGCATTCTGACTAACAGACTGGTCTCGTTGTGTAGCTTTGGCTGTTTTTCCCACTTGCTGTGCATGGCTCTCAATGGCTGTTTTGCATACCTCTGTGCTGCCTAGCTGCCAAGAGAAGAAAATCGGTGTGCCAGACAAGTCCAAACTAAGACGGCCATCTTACACTTGAAGCTAAGAGAGGAGTTTGCTGTCTCACAGAGTTACAAGAGCTGTGGATGATTAAAGATAGCTAAGTGCTAAGTGAGGGTGGTTTTGTTTTTCTTTGAAGGACAGGTAGCATTTGTTCGATTGTACCCAAAACCACAAGTGTTTAATGTCCTTGCGTTAAATGTCAAAGCATCAAGGGGAATTTCTGGCTTAAACAGATAAAAAGAAGAGAGTACTGATGTTGATGTGCAGATCAAATATATAATATAACACACCTCAGCAACAGCAGTATCAAACAGAGTGTGAGGAGGCACATTTCATGAAGTAAAAAACAAATGTTTTATAACTCCCCAGCCAGATAACTCAGCCTACTCATCCACAGATAAGTTTATAAGTGAATTCTGCTAGGGACTGAAAGACTGGAAGTCCACCCTGCCATCCCAAGAGCAATGCACTTGTTATTTTATATCCCATTTTCACCCTCTTACCTTCAGGCAATAAAGGGGTCACTGCCACTGCTGTGGGCCTCTTCGTGTAACCTCCCCCCAACAGCCCCATCAAAGACACTGGCAACAAAAAATGGACATGCTGAATGAAGGGGTGGTGGGGGTCGAGGAACAGAGGCCCTCTCGCCTGGGTCACCAGTCTAATTTCTTCTGTGAAGAGTTTCATTAATGGACAAGCATGGCCCCCTTAATCTGGCCCTCTTCCCTGCTGAGGGGGGTGAAGACTCAGGGCTCTGGATTTACCATCAATGACCCTGCACCTCCCTCCCTATTCTTTTTTAACTGGTCTTTCTCCACAGCCTGCTTTTTACTGGCTGAAGGTCAAAGAGAAAGAAACAGGGTGAAAAAGGGCATCAACACAATGGAGTGAGACAAAGACAAGCTTACAAGTCACTCACAAGAGCCCAAGCTCAGAAAGGAGTCTTTATTCAAGGAGTGTTTTACAAGTTATTGTGTCTAACTATTAGCCCTGTGTTTTGAACACTGGTGAGACGGACTGATTCTGGAAAACGAAGACCAACTAAAATAGACAAAGACAATTGGTTGTAAAATATATAGACAAACTGACAGTAAAATAAAACAAAGTTTCACACAGAAGCTTTTGCTTAAACCACATTTTCACAATAAAGTCCCTTAAAATATGACAAAGTAAAAATATCTACAGGCTGGAAAAACGTAATCACAAATGTTAACATGTATGTAAAAATAAACAAAAGTATGTATAGAATCACTGCTTCCATCACATGATGGAGGTGAGCAGGTCTCCTGAGAGAGGGGCATGGAGGGGAGGAGACATGGAGGCCTTTCTTTTGTATTTCACACTAATGATTTAGCACAGATGAGTGACTTGCGCTTCCCCCCAGCCTTCCTCTCTGAGCACTTCCCAACAGATTCCCTCAGGACAGCGAAGGGTTGTCAGATGCTGTTTATAAACTCTTAAGTAAAGCACGAGAAATGGTGCCCTGACTGAATGCACCTTATCATTCAAGCTCAGAGGACAAAGTAATGACTTCCCGTTCTTTAGCAATAATTACTCAGCCGCTTAAATTCCCACAAAGAGCTTATTCCTTTAGACTACACATTTCTGCCACAGTCATAGTTGAGTCTAACGATACCTTCAGTCTATTCTCTGTGAGTTTGTCTTTGATGGTTCTGAATTTGCTGCTTGCAAAAGCCAAACAAGAAATGTTGGATGGGCTGCATCTGGTCACTGTTGTCTAATATTGACAGATTGCTGTGTACTGACAGGAAGTGAGAAATCTAACTGCATTCCTGCCGTGAAATGCAAAAGCCATTAGACGAGGAGGATAAAGACTCTGAAGATCTGAGGAAAGGAGAGAGATGATATAGACCAAAGGGGAAGTATGGAACAAAACCAAACAGTACAAAAATGAGTTGAGGCTTGACCACAAGCTGAGAGAGAAAGAGACAGGCATTCTGCATGTGCTTGGCACAGCCTTGTGTGTCTGACTGACACTAAAAAGAAAGACAAGAGAAACTAAGAAAAGGAATGAATCCACACTCTCCAGGGGCAAACATGACAGCCCAACAGGGCTCTTTGTGTGCTTTCCAGGCCGGCTTGCTCAAGCCGATATCCACATGTCAAGTGTCTGTCTTCATTACATCCTTCATAAAAGAGGACAATAGCCACGACACTTAGACTTCTGCCCTGAGTTTGGCTGACTCCATGCTGTTTATGATAGACATGCTGTCTGCAGAGGTGGAAATGTGCCACCAAGAGAAAAAGCTTTCAGACAGTCCAGAGGACCTTCTTAAGATGAAGTAAACAACCTCTAATTGTTTGAAAAGATCTGGCAGCCCTCCAGGCCAAAACAAGTTTGTCTGTTATCTCTTTCACCCGTATTAGAAAACAATCTTCCTTTAAAGAACTGCTTCACAAGCCCCTGTATGACTTTTATGTTTGGAAAACACAGACTCAATGCAACACCAAAACATCATTGTTTCTAGAAGTTACACAGCAAAGACGAATGTAGGCAATACCCAAAAACAACCGAGATCTATCTGAAATGCCCTCAAAATCACACAAGACACACTGGAAACCAAACAGGAAGACAAAATGACTCAGACAAAAGCCAGAGGTGACTGTGCTATTCCTGTGCAGGAGTTTGACACCAAATATTAATTTCTCAAAGCTTCTCGTTTCTTCTTATTTTCTCTTGACTAAAGCAAATTGTCTCTGCACTCCCAATCTTGCCTAACTCTCTCCTCTCCATGACACTGCTGTTAGTTCCTTCACGTCACAGGCTCTGCTGTCGGTCTCCTGCTTCACTCCTCATGCTGACAGCCCAGGAGGAGGCCCATCCTTGATGCACACAGTTCTCTATGAATACTGCAGTCCCAAAGGTCAGCATTTGGTAGTCAAATTACACAGCAAAAAGGTTGTTCTGCCATTAAGTGCAAACGAACGTGACTTTAGTTAAGATGAACAGCACTTAGAAGGAGAATCTCATAAATATTCAGGAATAATTTACACACCAGTGATGTGGAAAAACTAGTCAGCTATGTGAGTAAATTTCACTGACAGGATTTATTCTGATACCAGCACTGACAATAATTAAAATCTCACCATTTTAATTTATCCATGACACTGTGTCTAGGACAAGGAATCTTATCATAGCAACTTCATAAATACTACACCAGTTTGATCAATGTCACTGCGGTTGAGATGGACTAATAACCTGGAAGCCATCATTACACAATTCTCTACAGAGCAGAGACAGCCTCCACACAGACGTTTGTAAAACCTCCACAGCCTCTGACTGCAAGGCTTATTGTTTATTCCTGTGTCTCTGTCAGGAGGCGAGGTCACACTTTCCTTATTTTCTGCATTCGTCAAATAGAGGCTGCAGTGAGACCTCTGGGCAAAGTCACTGCTAACGCTGCAGAACTATCCGTCGATCTACAGAAAACACTAAAGAGATGCCAAATAAGAGCGATAGAGATATGGAGACAGAGAAAGACAGGAAGCATTTGATGTGGTATGAACTAGCATGTTTTTAGACTTTACAGTGCCACTGTGTGTATGCACGTGGAAGGTGTGTGCGTGTGTGAAAGCACTAGCTGTGCAGCACCTCTCCACCTCACCTGATATTTTCAGTCACGGCAAGTCTGCATTATCTCAATGCGACACACTGTGCATGGCTTGAGTCAAACAACACACAGCCGAACAGGTGAGTGTGACCTGCTCATGTTACAGCAGACAGTACTATCAGTCTGCTTGAATAGGAGCTAAACTGTCATATTAATTTGCCAGAAATGGTCTTTAATAACAACATAAATAGCCTATAACAACTAAACATGTTGACGGCAGATCTCAAAGTAAACGGCACACACACAACGTCATGTGAGTGTGTTGAGAGTCTATCAATCTGCCTCTAAACTTCAAGAGATGGAGAAAGACTGAGATGGGTTTTAACAGGAGTATAAACATCTAGATGTGTTTGTAGACAGCAGCAACACAAATGGCCTCTGCTAGTGCTCTAAGATAACATACATATAACTGATAAATGAAGGATGTACACAATGAGGCAACATTAGAGTCCATCACTATAACACCAGTAAATGGGGTGTATTTGTCAGGCACATTAACCCACACTTGATAGTAGAAGACAAATTCTTTTGTCTAGCGTGACTTTAACATTCAATAAAAGCATTAAACAGCCAGTGATGTTCTTACCGTCCTCAGTCTCCTGCCAGACGATGCCCTCCAGGTTCACACTGGTGCCCGGCTCACAGGGGCCCAGGCATTCCGGCTCTGTGGCCAGAGACACCTCCGTGGTGTTGACGGCCACTGAGCGCGTGCGAACCATGATCTGCTCACATGAGGAGGAGATGTCGCTGCTGGTGACGGGTGTGAGGAGGTGGAGAGGAGGTGGAGCAGGCGTGGACACTGGAGACTCCATCTGAAGAACACACATTCAGTTAGACAACGTCAAAAACAAACATTACAGAGCACGAGCATGACATCACAGAATTACATTTTTACGGTGACTAATATTAAAGTGAAATGCCAAACTGACTGTTTAATTGCCACTCCAAGAATTTCTCCTGGTTACAACAGATTACAACACATCACACACCAGTGTACACTGCACTGGGTAATGTGAAAAGCACAACCTTTAACCTTTGCTGAAATGCCTTCTAACATTCAGGCTTTTCCCCCTCTTTTGTCACCCTCCAAACATCTGGAATGTTTAGCATTGTTTGTGATTACTGCTCATGGCCGATGATGCTTCTGCATGTAGATTCATAACAAACAACAACAGTTTATTAAAAACTCACACAGTTAGTCCCACTTAAAAGTCAATCCACTCAAAAGAAAGACTAAAATAAACACTACGCAGATGGTCTGTGAAAAAAGGACACCTCACAAGTGTTAAACCTGAATCAGAAATTGTTGCCTGTGTCTGAGTCATGACAAAATGAAATTTAAGTCTAAAGGGTTGGACTGCGCTGATGTAAATCAAATGTATTTATCTCCTTGGCACCATTAAGTTTGGCCTGGAATCTTTCAATGCTAAATTCTTAAATCATTAACTGATCAAAAATACATCAACAACTAGATGAGTAAATTTAAAACTGTGTTGTATAAAACAGCATGTCCTCTGTGTACAGCATTTGCGTGCCCTTTCCTTCCCCAGCGAGCTCTCTCTGAATTCACAGTCCTGTTACTAAAAATTCACAAGACCACAGTGTCACACAGTCTAATTCCAGCCCGTTACAGCTATTCTGTCTGCAGAGACACGCTTTGCAATTTTATTGGACGACCACATCGAGGGGCCATTCTGCAGCGGCTTTATGTGACCACAGTGTCGAGGGTGGGGGAAGGGCAAATGGTTGTAAAGTGCAGCTAGCACAGGTACACCTAGTTCCCTTTCAATGCTGCATGTGGCAAACCCCAAACTGTCTCTGTGGTAGCTGGATTCTGTCCATGATCTGTACTTCACTTGGGCCGGCAGTAAGAAGCTGAACACATGGCTTCTGATGGGATTAGTGGAGGATTAGAGGCTAAGAGTGTCACATTCAAACACCTGCTCCTTTTGGTACAGTACTCCAAGTGTTTGCACATACATCATTGAAAACAGCCTCTGAGGCCTATTAAAAGGTCACATAAACTTGACAAATAAAAGTGATGAGTGTCAGCGATCGCTCGCCTGTAAAACCAGTTCAACCTGTGAACTGCAGGGAGATGGACCATTTGTGCAGTGAAGGGCACAGAGCTGTAGGGCTGGATATCAGAAACTCCATCAAGATACAATGCACACTGCAATAGATATGTTGAGCCAGCATGTTAGAGAGAGAGTCAATCTGACAGATCAGTTTCAGTCACTCTCTCTTCGGTTTCTTTTGTGCAGAACAGAACCTCACAGTAAATCACCTGCTGCTTCATGTATCTGTAGGAAATATGAATGCATACATAAAATACATTGATACAAGGAGCTAAAGAATGTGTAAATATGGTATATGATTGTATCAGTACAGCTACATTCTTCTCACCCACCCAAAACTATACAGCCCTCAAATCCTAAACTGGACCATATAACTGCACAAGACACCACTGTTAACATTAACCATACACAAGAGTGTCAGACAGAGAGAGAAACACATGCTACTGAAGCCAAACAGCACTCAGACAGTGTGAGGTGGAATGGCTTTAGGAAAAAACACGAGCTGAATTAATATGGAACCTCAGAGGGAGAGACAGCAATGTTCAACAAAAACAAAGTTTGCTTCCTGGCTCAGTTTCTCATTTGTGGTCTGAAGCACCATTAGCGGTTCTGGGCTAGTTTTCTCTTAGTTTCCCTCCAACTTTTTTTGTACACTAGCCTCACACTTCACACACACAGCAGAGGTCTCAGCCCTGCTCTGTGGTTAACACAAGATTAGAGTTTTTAAACTACTGACACAAGAAGCCAAAGAATAAATCTGGTGTATTTTCCATTCATATAAATCATCTCAAAACTACATCATAATCAGGGCTGACGACAAGCTTTACTTCTCAAGTACAATGGCTTGAAACACAAACTTCTGCAGGAAAGAAACATGATCTGCTTCAGAATGCAGCACTGCAGAGCAGTTTAACATCCACAGACATCTCAAGAGAGAGTGACACACCAGCGGATGCTTGTTAAAGAACTCTCTGGTCTTAAGAAACCCTTTCATTGCCAACAGGGAGGGGGTGAGGGGACGTCATTTAAGGCCCACCACCGCCAACAGGATTCTGCTGAAAACTGCACTGTGGGGCGCAGAAAATCGGTGCCCCTGTGGATAACGTTTCAGCTGTGCAAACGATCTCTCCAAACCTTTCAAGTCTGTGAATAAAGAGCAGAAATCTTTAAGGCTCATAGTCTGGCGTATCACGGAAAACAAGCTACAAACTTAAGGTTCGGTTACACCAAGGACGATAAAGCTTTAAAAATGAAAGCAATATTAGTCCTACAACAACTTAAAGACGATACAAAGGAACAATATTGTTAGGATCCATTTCAGAGTGATTTATTTCCAGCCGACGAACAATAAAACATTAACAGACAAAAAAATCCATACAAATTGCAAGAGCTTGTGCGTGCACTACAGCGTGCACTACAGCGTACACTACAGCGTACACTACAGAGTGCACTGTTTGAATGAACAATGTTATCATCCATGGTGTGAATGCTAATATAGTTATTATTACAGTTATCTTTTTAGAGGATTTTACATGTATCCCTGCATTGCATTCATAGATTAAATCACAGAAATGTCTACAAAATGTGATATCTTGGCTCTTAGGAAGGCATAACACAACCACTTCAGTGGGCTGAATTGGGTCCAGCTCAGGAAGTTGGTCAGGTGGCACGTGTCTAAAAAAAACAAGCTTTGGCCTCCAGCTGAGGAGAATAACATCTGTTAGACGAGTGTCACACATTAACTACAAAGACGTAAACTGTGTTTCCACGCCAGCTGTAACTTTACACATCAATGGAAACAACAGATGACTTGCGCTTAGCAAGCAAAGTAACGTCTAGCCACAACAAAATGACCACAGAGGTGGGTGTGCTAACACACTTCAAAATATCATCAAGGAAAAACCCAAAGAATGTTTTCCAGGACAAGCTGCAGTAAATCTGCTGCAGTTTAAAAACACTAACTGTGGCTGAAAACATGAGCTAAGCTGTTCCTCTCTGAGAAACAAACAAACAGTCAGCAACTCCCTGACTGACGGGTGAGAAAATGGCAAACATAAGGTACAAAAACAATAGCTTTGTAATGTAATATCAAAGGTAATGGTCTTTTCAGGTTTAGCAGAAGGAACAAACACTGCAAAAGCAAAACATTCAAACAATTGAAAATTAGCTTGCAAGCAACATCTTGATCAGGTAACAGCAGTAACAGCTAACTGAAGATACTAAATATCCTGGATACTAAATTCTTCCTTTAATCAATCCACAGCTTCTAAGAAGCCTTTCATGTTAACTTTGCTAATCCAAGCTGTGTAAACAACAGAACGCTGCAGTTTAAAGGTGAAACTGTGCTGCAGTTAAGACAAAAACAGACATCTGCATCCTGAATGAAAGAGCTGCCACAGAGCTGCACGGGATGAGCATGACTACATTCCACTGCGTAAAAAACGTCTGGTAGCCAATCAGCAACTGAAAACCAGAAAGAGTGACGCTTTAACACTTTCACCCCGCCAGTCAAAATAAGGCAGTCATGCAATGTTGTTTCTGAGGACCAGTTTTCTTCAACAGAACAATGAGAAGGTGTCAGATTCAGCAGCTGGTAAGAACCCGGCCCACTTCTGCAGACGAGGTCATTAAATTCACACCAGATAACTGATTAAAAGACCAAATAACTGCCATAATTACGGGCTGCAGTTAACCTGCTGCTTCCCTGATAGAGTCACTATTGTTTATTCAGTTTACAGAGATATTTTCTTCCCCATCAGGAAGAACATCAGTGTAATCTTCTGCCATTCCATCATCTCCTGCAGACAACAGGAAAGAAATACTGCTGCAAAAATTCAAGCACTCAAACAGTTTGTGTTGTGCTCTTACTGGCAAAAAACAGCTAATATCTTCAAGGTCATTAAACAAATGGGGATCTAACTGCCCCGCTCTATTATTAGAAAGCTGAGGTAAACGAAAATCTGATTCATGGAAACCAAAAACTGTCTGTAATTTGAGTTTGCGCCTCTGTAACCTGCTCCGCTGACCACATCTGAGGCACTAAATTGGTACGTTCAGAGATGTTGAGTCTTGGCCTGACTGTTGGTGTCACTGCACAGAACAACCATTAAACAACCATGTCATTCACAAGAGCTCAAGACAGAGAGACATGTCTCTGTCCTACACATCATCAAACCCTCTCTAGAGAATTAAACTGTCAAAAACGATCAGAAAACAGATATTTACAGTCCTGGCAGCTGATTCTGAATCTCAATAATCTCAATTTACACAAGTTTGTGTCCTTAATATTTACATGATGTGGCAGCTGTAAAATACAACCAAAACACTCTCAATATTACGAATGCAAGCACATGTATAAGAGCTAAACAGCCTAACTGTGTATTCATTCACAACTACATCTGCTGCACGTAAAGTCTTCAGATGACAAAGACCTTACAAAGAATGTTTTGAACATCTTTAGGTTGAAAAACAGAAAGTGTTACAGAAAGCACAAGGAAAACAAAGACACATTTGTGGAAGAAAATGGCGTCAAAAACACAGAAAAGGTGCAAGATAATGGAGAGGGATAAAAAAATACAGCCACATTAACAGCGCTAATGCAGCAGCACTCCGTTTCCTTACATGCCTCCCCCCTTCTAACCTACATTCACAAACAAGATTTATTAATCACAGCAGTCATATGTCTCGTTTAGACATCACAGGAAACAGGCTTGTCTGTCAGCATATGCCTGTCTAATGTGTAAACTGCCTATAGTGTCACAGAACCATTCAGTTAGACCAGCTGAGGTTTACTCAGAGAAAACTGCCTTTAGTGTTTACCTAAAGACTAGTCAGTTTGTATTATTAGACGTCCAGCAAACACAGATTTGACACTTTCATCTCACCTTTCATATATGTAATAGCCAAAGGAGGTAAAAATCATAATTACTAACTAGTCAACCTGAGGACTCAAGCACAAATACCAGACCTGAGATGGAGGATTAGTCTGCTTACAGCATCCCTGAGAGTGTTGTTGTCTTGGTGTCAAGGTGAAGGGCAGTTGCAGCCACTCTACGAGAGATGCTCTCAGCATTTTCTGGTGACAGAAGCTGAACTGTGGACTCAGCAGACAACTGCAGCCGCGAAGGGTCTGACAGCAAGACAAACTGACAGGTGCGTGAACGCAGCAGGCATGAAGTGCTTACCACCGAAACCTGGTTACCACACCTCAACTACCTTAAACACACACACGTCTCATTGCAGCAGGTACAAGCACACACAGTTTATTTGCTTTTTTTTTTACCCATGTACCAGTTCATGCACAAATCATTGGCTTTGCTCCTAACAGACAGCAAACATTATCCAATCAGAAGCAACATCTGCTGACTGCGAGGGTGAAGGACCAAACAGGAAGCCCCACTGGGAAACAGGGAGGTGGGCTAAAATGGAGGGAGTGCCCCACACCTGACGGCACGTACTTGTTGCTAAGAGGATAAAATGATGCACATCATAGGAACAACAGAAGGAGAGTCTCTCTTTCCTGGAGACAGACTGAGAACAGAGAGATGACGGCATGCCAAGCACAACTACAAAGCAATTACCACTCATACAAGAAGAGAAACAAGAACAAAACAAACAGGTTTAAAGCTCACTGCACTCAATGTCAAACGCAACCTGCAGAAAACCAAACGCAGTAAGTCATGCAATAGCAGTACTGTATCATTTTTCATTTCAAGATATGCAGTAAACAACATGCACCTATTCACCTGCTAACACTCCCAGAAAAGTGTTTACCCAACACTAACTGCAGCGACGAACAGCTCGGTACTGCCAAAGACAAGCGCATGTATGCACTGCTGTGAGAACGTGTGTGTGTGCATCTGTTTAGCAGCTGAAAGAGAGAGAGAGTTCTGGAAAGGAAGCAATGCATGGTAACCTCAACAACACCTGTGAGCCGCTGCTAGCAACCAATCATGTGTTTGGTGTGTGTCAGCAGATGCTCTGGGCTAAATACAGACACTTGACAATGAATGCCAAAGATACAACTGTAACCCACTCAGCATAACTGTTACAAGACAGGAACAATTGTTATTTAAAAAATAAACAAGTAATAGTTAAATTAACAGTAAAAAACAGGATCACGAAGTGTTACAAAGATGGCAAAGAGGTGACATCATCTTCACTAAAAATACTGCAGCAGTATCATGGCACTGAATGCTTACCGTATTTAAATACTACAAAGACTGCTTACATGGTACTGCGGGGACTTCCACAAAGACTTGAACACGTACATTACATGCTGCTTTAACCCACAGCAGACTCTGGCAGTTCTTTTGCTGCCGCAGGATTTAAGGCAGCTAGTGGATATACCTGTTAAAACTGTAGTGCACATTCACTACAGCAGAATAAACACTAGCTGATGTGCACTTACACACGTGCACATTCACTACAGCAGAATAAACACTAGCTGATGTGCACTTACACACGTGTACATTCACTACAGCAGAATAAACACTAGCTGATGTGCACTTACACACGTGCACATTCACTACAGCAGAATAAACACTAGCTGATGTGCACTTACACACGTGCACATTCACTACAGCAGAATAAACACGAGCTGATGTTCTCAATGATCTAAATTCTGCTCAACATACAAACACTTCAGATGATGAACACTTGCGATTGTGAAATATCTTTAATGGCACAGAAAACAATGTCTTCACACTGAAAGTATAACAACATTAAATATCAATCTACACGCATTTGCACACAAATACATGTGGTTGAAGAAAACACTCTCTTGTATGTGCTTGTTTGCTTGTAGGTTTTCCTGCTTCCTAAAACAGATCACATGAGCATCACTGTTGAATGTGCAGTTGCCACATCAATGCTTAACAAGTTTAACTTTACTCAGTGCTTTCAAGCTTTAACTCAATTGAACTCAAACTCACCTTAAATTTCCCATTAAAAGAAGTGACTTTAGTTCACTGCTCTGTACAGAGCATCACCGACCTTTCCAGTGTGTAACTGTAAAAATGGTTTTGAAACAGCATTACTCACAGCAGGATAATAATGTCAGTGTTTTACTTGCTTTATCTGCTCTGTAGACACCACAGCATTTAGGTGACAATTCTCTGCTTTTTGCCCCAGTTTCTTGAAGATGGATCAGTGCCAGCTCACCTCTGGGGTGCTCTCATTTTTCAGCCCATGTGTGAAAACAGACAAACAGAGTGAGAGAGAAAAGGAAAGGGGAGGTGTTCTGAAGACCTGTGTGCCTGGTCAAGAAAAAACAGCCACATACTGTTTTGAGTGATCTGACCTCAATGCAAGCAAGAGGTGAGAGGACAGTCTCCCCTACAGACAGCATAACAATCAAGAGAGTGTTTCCTGCTTGAGAAAAGGATAAAAGACAAGACCTCAAAACATACAAGTATTCAGGGCAAGAAACCTGCATTAAGCCAGATGGTAGAAGATCCATTTGCCCAGAAAGAGCGGAGACCTCAGATAACAACACAAGCTTTAACGCATGGCTTAACATCTATTGATTCCATAAGGAAGTGCACACTAAGCTGTCTGCCACAAAATGAGATTCAAAGTGAAGGCTAACAAACAACTCAATGSAGTCCATCTCAGCCCACTTCATCCAATCAGCTGCAATCGTAATTAAAGCAACCAGCCCATGACACGCTCTGCTTCAGCTAGCATGGCCTGATGAATCTTCGCTTACTTTCTGGAGAAGTGGAATTTATTTTAAGGTATAAACTGGATGGATTTACCATCTGGAAATGGATTTGACCACACACAGCAGTTACATAGAGAACATAGGTACCGACTGGAATAACACACAGCTGTGAACCTCAACAGACTCACCACAACCCTCCACTCGCACAAACCGAAAGCCTCCAAATGTCTCATTTTTCCATCTGTGACACTTGAAATAAACGTGCTTGTGTTTTCAGGTTTCACAGAGGTGCAAAAACATTATTAGAGACACAGACCTGAGTGTTTTACTTGACCTTACCAAAATGTACACAGCTGCCTATAAACAAGATTAGAAGACAACTTGATTTGTGGTGCTTTTCAAAGATAAACCATTTTGTACTAGTAGAATTTCTCTTCATGGGATTACAAAATATAATTCATGAGGTTTCATGAGTTATTGAATCTAGGCACAAATGAGTGGTAATTGTAAATGCCAGTCATCATAAAGGTACGCTGTTAAAAAACCTTGCTGCCCTAATTTTTGTAGTTTAATCAATTTCACAAGTACAAGACTTTTGTACTTTTTGTACAACTTAATGTTTTGAATTGTGACTGGTGTAACATAAAAATAAGTTAATCAATTTTTCAACTATAGTTACAGCAACTTCACACCAGTCAAGATTTAAAATAGTACGTTGACATTGTGGAGCAAGTTGATGACTCCACATGACTTAAAAATTGAAAGCAGCTGAAGTTTTTTTTACAGTGTACAGCAACACTAAGCTAGTAATAAAACTTTCCTTTCTGTAATATTTATGTGTGAAGGTCACACTCTTGCACTGAAGATACCCTGCTCTGACAGCAGTCTGACTTCCCAAAGTTTGTCTCGCATCATTTGAGCAGCAAGTGGAGTGAGTCAGCTGAAACCGTCACTCACTACCACCAATAAAATGGCTCACAGTGGCCATGTTTTCTAGAGATCTATAAATAGAGATATGATGTTTTCTAGAGATCTATAAATAGAGATATGTTGTTTTCTAGCAATCTATAAATAGAGATATGATGTTTTCTAGATATCTATAAATAGAGATATGATGTTTTCTAGAGATCTATAAATAGAGATATGATGTTTTCTAGAGATCTATAAATAGAGATATGATGTTTTCTAGAGATCTATAAATAGAGATATGGTGTTTTCTAGAGATCTATAAATAGATCAAAAACAAGATGTTGTGTTCTGGGCACGAATACAACATGTTTTTCACCAAGTTCTGTCTACGGTTCACTGGTGAAAACAGCCTCTCACCCCCCAGTCCTCAGGTCAGTCCACACAGTCAGTTCTCATTATAGTCAAGGTCAGGAACTGGAGCAGCAGCAGTGGGGGGTGTTAAGAGGGGGTCCAAGAGAGAAGAGATGGAGATAAAGATCCATCAGGAACCAACAAGAACCAACCCAGAACATGATAACAATCACAAACAGATTTGGGTTTTAATCTTGAGGAACCCCTGAGGAACCAACACCACTCCTGATCCATGACAGCAGCAGTACAAAGACACCACATGTTCACCCAACAGCAGGAGGAGGGGGGAAACGCCCTGGGTCTTCTGACTGAGCAGGGTCTAGAGAGTTTACATGCTGGCTGCTGGCAGACACTGTGGGCTGAGAAATACTGCATCCACAGTCACTTACAGTGAGAAATCTGCAGAGATTTAGAGAGAAGAGAGAAAAATGAAGAGAGGGGGCGAGAGCACTATTTATAGCCACTCAAAGGCTTTCTGTTACTGCTCAACAAAGCAGGAAGGAGGGGCAACCTCTCAGAGAGGGAGAGAGAGAGAGAGAGAGGGAGAGTAATGACTGATAAAGAGACTTGTTAGCACCTTCTTCACTTTTATCCACACACACACACACACAGGAAAACCTGACTACAGTAATAAGCTACAAGAATTAATGTTTACATGATTAACAAGGTCCAGTTGCGCATTTTTGACAAAGATACTTTAGCAATACATATAATCATCGGGCCTTCAGAACTGAACTCACAGTCAGAGCACAGACTTTAGCACTGTACTGACATATCACCATATACATCAAGAGAAAACCATTGAAATGGCAAAACCTCCTAGCAGACAGTGAATCTGACCCTGGTTAATGCTGTGCAGGCACTCAAACGTCTGCGCAGATAGCTGTGAACTGTGGGTTAAATATTTCTAGCAGGCAAGTCTAGACTGAGAGCGGAGAAACACTTGTGTTCAGAGACACAGAGCCTGTGAGAGACAGATGAAGGGCTACGATTCCCTGTTAGGCCCATGACAAGCTGTGTGCTTGAAATCAACATTATGCAAATCCCAGCTGCTCCTCAAGACCGAGCGCCTTTCCCTTCCAATGAGTGACAGGTGAGAACCGGCATAAAGAGACAGTGGAAATGAGCCAATGACTGATTAAAACGGAGGGTTTGTGTGCGAGGCTTCACCAATCCAAGACATCCTTCAACACGAACAGACACTGAAATGAGAAAATCTCTCACACTCTCACTCTGCCTTTCTCAGAGAGACTCTGTCTGATGACCTCTTAGTTCAAGCCCTTAATCTGCTAATGCTCAGCTCAAACTAATGAGGGGGAGGAGAGGGAAGCAAGCAGAGTACAAACAGAGGTTACAACAGTGACTGAAATACACTGCAGCACACTTGAGACATCAGCCCATAGAATTCTGGGCAAGTCTTACACCTGTGGCATTGTAAATAAATGCAGGTCATGCTTTACCATGTGTATGTTGTATTTGCCAACACAACATCTCTCTAACCAACTTAACCAACAAAGGATGCTGGGTATTTTAATTGGTTTGAGATCCAAACACATTATGAAGGAAACTCAGGAGGAGAACCCAAACTCTGTACCCTAAAACCAAGAGCTAAATGGACTAGGTCAAGCAGCTCAAGTTGTCATATCTTTGGTTTGGTCAGTAGTGGTTACTCAAAACTCTGCTCTGAGAGGGTAATTGTGTGCTGCTTGACTGTCTGCTCTGAAACTCGGCTTCAGCTCATCAATAAATGATTCTGGACATTAGTCTGAAGTCTCAATCATAAGCTGCTGTGATCTCAGATGCTCTCCTGGCTCACAGAACAAAACCAATTTCCTCCCTATGAGAAAGACAGGATCTTCCATTTCCTCCAGAGTCAAAGGATCAATCTGCAGGGCAGAGAGACAAACAGAAATGAGAATCCTGAATGCCTTCTTGCCTTCTAGCATTTGCTGTTATTTCAAACACAGTCACACACTGTGTAATAACTGTATAGGGTGGCTATCATTGCTGTGGAAGCAAGTGCAGACACTCTGAAAAGTGTATGTGCATCAGCAGGACAAATCCCCAAAATGAACTTTTATAGCCTTACTTAAGGCAAAAAAATGATCATGACATTACTGTAACTTTTGTTATGAAAATGTAAGGTTAGCGAGCAGCTATAGTCTCTTTTTATGGGAGAGGAGCTGACCACAGAACAGTCATTTTTCACAGTTTTTAAGCACCCTTTATATGTTGAGCTAAAGAGAAGAGAAAACCTCCAGCAAACTATTAATCTCCAATAAATCAAGTCATTAACCTGCTTTCTGTACACAGTCAAAGAAGACGACAAAACATTAGAAGCTCAATGAATGTGAGGTCTGAGGAAGGTCTGAGTCTATATCTCTGTCCATCAATAATGAACATCTATTGGAGCTCCAGCACCACTTCTGCCCGTCCGTTGAGACGAGGGCAGATAAAACAACCATCGTTCCTTCACAATAATTGAGATCAGGCAGCCAAGTGTATCTGTGTATGTGTCCAAACATCTCCATTATTAGCAAACTGGGACTGCAGAGATGGGCAGATCCACAGGATTTATTCTGACTGCTCATCAAAACAGGCTGCAGCACCGGGACACACTGATCCAATCTCAGAAGCAGCCGGAGAGAAAGAGGCTCTGAATACCAACACACACACACTGGATCACAACAAGAACTTCTGTCAGGTGGAGCGGAAAAGTCCTCAAATGTACTCTGGAGTGAAGCCTGCAGGCACGCCCCTCAGGAGAGAGACAGAGAGAGAGAGAGACAAAGAGAGAGAGACAGAGAGAGAGACAGAGAGAGAAAGAGAGAGAGACAGAAGGCTTCAATCAATCCAGACTGAAAGAAAGACAGTGAGGAAAATATGTGCTGGCCAAGACTCATGGAAACGACACAGGAATTAGAAACAGTGCTGATCTAGAGAACCGCACATGGGACAAATTAATATATGGACAAATAATGGCTGCATATCTCCAGCAGCTCAGCAGCTCTGCTCTGACATCACTGGGAGAAAAACACAAGTGTGGTTTAACCTCAGAGCTCTAATAAAGAGTATCTAATAGAGACAAATACTGCACAGAGCAACCTGCAGAGTCTGACCAAACACACCAATGTCAAAGATGATGAGGGGTGATGCTGCTTTTCAGAACACACACAGGGATAAAGATGTGGGAATATTTGCCTCAGCAGCTCAAGGTGGAAAACTCAGATTCTTGGCTTACATTATACAGGTTCATCTGGTGCAGTTCTGCTTGACTGAATTAAGAGCTGGAGGTTTCCGTGTTTCTGTGTTCACCTTCGCTCCTCTCTGAACCCCCGCCTGATCGTAACCATAGTTACAAATACCCTATAGACAGTTGATATAAGGCTGTGATCCTCAGCTCCTCCACAAGTCAGCTCGCTCTGGATATTTAGAGGCACAAATCCAGAGAGACTCAGAGGCCCAGAAATCACATCAGGTCTCCTGGCAGAGAACACTTTCAAGCTCTGTGTCCTGTTGCTGTTGGTGAAGGGCTGCAGGAAAGCCATCCTTGTTTAATTTCTCTAGAAGACGTCATGGCCCTTATCATGAAGCTGTAGAGAAGGTGGAGTGCAGAGAGACACCAGACGGGTGGGAGGAGCAATGGAAAGGTTAACACCAATCACATGAGGTTCTGAGATTATCAGCTCAGATTCTCACGTCTGACCTTCCTCAGCCTCAACTGGGCCGTAACAAATCTCCTGCTCAAAGTTGTGGCTGTCACACAGCAATCTGTAGTGACTGTTAATAATTGATGTGTTCTTCTTGAGTGTTGGTCTGTTTCACAGTACCGGGTGTAAAGCCCAGAAAAAAACCTACAAGACATGCAGGTTTCTGACACACACTGTGAACTACGAACACGTTCCACAGGGTGCACTGGCTCTCATAGAAATGCAGTTCACATTCTCTAACACACAGACCAGGGCCCACATGCAACCTCATAAAACACAACAGCGCCTTCAGGACTGTACAAATACAGGCAGAATCAGTCAGAGAGAGATTTCTGGAAAACAGCAGTGAAAACATGCCAGAGTTTACAGGTTTGTGCAACACATCAGCAACACAGTCATACTGAAACACTTTTCATGTTTGGACAAAAACACAGCGTTCACATCAGATCAATGCTTTCAACTGCACGACTGCAAAATGCAGAGCAGCTAACAGGTTAACCAGCAGTCTGGCAGAGATGAGACACACTAACCAGATAGAATTAAAGGAGGTCACTGACACATCAAATGAAAAGTTCAAAGGCAGGTGAAAAACAGAATAAAACTCTTTACAGATTCTGTTTAGAAGGTTATAAAATGCTCCAGAATCAGCCTGGTCTTATTTATACAAACCTAATAACACCACACAGAGTCAGAGAAAATTCAAACACATTGTGAAAGCAAAGAAGTTCTAAAATAATAAAGAACTATATAACTATAACAATAACTCTATAGACATCAGAGCAGAGGCACAACAAGAAGCCAAAAGAAGTCTTGATGGGTTATTTCTTTAATTTTAGTTTAAGTTTGCAGGAAACTGTGCATTTCAGAGATTTCTCTTGTGGGTGTGAGTGAGTCAGCAGCAATAATCCCACGAGAGCCCAAATAAACACATGTGAATGGTAAAGAGAAGACCTCTGCACCTCCAGAGCTGTTTGTGAGACTGTGTGTGTGGGCTGGAGGTCTGCCGGGCTGTAGAGACAACAGCACTTCAAACTGACCTGAACCCCGAGGAACACACATGTTTGACCCCATGAACTCAGAGCGGCTAGGAACGCTGGGATAAACAGCTCAGGAAATCTTGGCTTGGGCTGCAAACACACTCCACACGCGTGTGCAACTGAAGACACACACACACAACCCACACGCGTGTGTAACTGAAGAGACAAACACACAACCCACACACGTGTGCAACTGAAGACAAACACACAACCCACACGCGTGTGCAACTGAAGACACACACAACCCACACGCGTGTGCAACTGAAGACACACACAACCCACACGCGTGTGCAACTGTGTAACGTCAAAACAATTACAAGAACATGCTGAATTCTCAAACAAGGAATGCTTTACACTGGTGTAAAGTGCCTTCACATAATGATGCTAAACTGTTGATTCGTTTATAACTAGTTACCTGGATAACAACATTTAGTTTGGCATAGATGTTTTAGTAATGATAACATGTGTGTTGTTCCCTTTGAGTTCTGACAAACATTTTTAAAATACACAGAAGAAAAAACACATAGCAAGGAAATAAAAACAATTCTGTTTGTTTTGTCTGGCTGTAAAGTTTGGCCTCTGTCAGGACAGATGAGGTGAGAGGTGAAGTACACTCTCAGAATCTGAACCCAGCTGACACATGACTTTAAACATTTATACCTGATGCAGTTTTAACAAGCCACATCAAAAAGGCATGACTCTGTTAGTTTCTCTACACCAACATGCACGCGCATGTACGCGCACACACTGACAGGCACACACAGTTCCTGTAGTTGTGCTGATCAAGACTGCTAAATGCATTTATAGAAAAGAATCTGTGTTCTACAGCAGTCAGATAAACTCAGTCAGATACAACTGGAACCTTTTCCATCAAACTGGAATGTTTCACACCAGCCCCAAACAGCTATTTATATTTATTGCATAAATTTAATAACTTACATGTTTTACTGTTAATGGAATAGTTTACCCAGAAATGATTTTATTATTTATTCCATCATTTACTCATCCTCATCTCATTACAAACCTGTGTGACCACAAAAGAAGATATTTTGAAGTAGGTTTGTAACCAAACAACAGTGAAACCCATTGACTTCCACTGTATGAACACAAACCATTTCTTGAAATATCTTCTGTGTTCCGGGTTTTGGAATGACATGAGGGTGAGTAAATGATGGAGAGACACTATCCTTTAAAATATGTCCTTAACAGCAAGTGCTTGCTTTCAACATCATTTGTGTGAAAGAGGGGCAGCTCCTCGAGGACAAACCTAAATCTGAAACTCCACAGTTCAGTGTTCTTGTTCTCCTAGCACGTATTTCTGCAGAAGACGTTCTCTGATCCCTGTTCATTTGAGACCGTCTGAGGCTGTAGGGTCATCTCATTAAACAGTGTGACCTCATCAGAGCGATGCAGTGGATGACTGTTAGCCTGACAGCACCTGTCAATGTACCTGTCTGAGAGAAACAGTCACTCACCGGACCGGGCAGAACCAGAGGAAACATGACACCTGCTGAGCTCATTATCAGCATGTGGTACAGTATGTGTACTGTAAATGAGAAGACGGACAGCACACACAGCAGCTTTCATTTACATGCTGATTAAAAGGCAATTAACATTGTGTCTTCTGGCAAACAAGAGCTTAACACAATTACTGACAATAATCTAAAGTTTAATTTAATTTTTTTAGAATGAAAAACGCCTGTGATCAGAGACTGTGACAGACTCCAGCGGTCTGCAGAAATACACCGCAGTGAATTTGTTTTAAATCAGTTCTCATTTTAAATAAGGTCAGATTCTCCTTCTATTAGCATGGATTGTTCTTTGATAAATAAACTGAACTGCAAAGAGACCCCAACAAAACTCAGGAAAGTGTGAAAAACATAAGATGTCAAAAGAGCTGAAGTTAAATGTAGAACTAATTCACACCAAAACTATTCAATACACAACACACATTAAATGTGACATCACCGCAGGGCTGCATGATACTGAAGAATAACAGCAGACTGCAGAGAGAAGCAGGCGAGAGAGGCAAGCAGATGAATACAGCATTGTGATTTAGTGCAGGCCTGACCTCGTCTACCAGCAGGCTGTTTACACACAGGAGCAGTGTGAACTAGAGAGAGGAGTGGCCCACAATCACACAAAGACATGAAGCATGAAACAGACAGACTCATGTTCTCTTTTCAAAGCAGATACAGCACACAATCCACACACTGTTCCTGTCTTGACCCGTTTACAGAGACTAGAGTCTGTTCTGAAGCTGCACACAGACCTTTATCACACACACAACTCTTCCAAACTCATTTCAACCAGTTTATCAGTGTAACGCAAGCATGAAAAACTCGCTCGTCAATTACAAAATGACAACAAACGATTACAAGAAATGTAGGAAACTGCTAAAATGATGACTAAAACACGGATATTAACTTCTCTGTAGTGTTTGTAACCTTACAGAGTGAGCCCAGAACCTGAAGAACAGCTGTGACTTCATAGCCAGTTTTTTGGGTTATACCAGAACAATAGCCCTCAGGAGAATTCAGTTCCAGCTAGAGCAACTGAACACAACCCATCACAGCAGATGAGTGGAGTGTCACAGCCGGTCTTCAGTCTGGTGGCCATTCACAGAGGACACACTGCTTTCTGGCTGCACCTATTTTTAATTGTTGGGCTATGTACACATGCACCAGAACAGTTTTGATGAGAATGCATAAATGTGTTCTGTCCCCTCAGTTCTGTACCAGATGGCGGGATCATTTTCAAAACATCCTGCCAAGTGTTTAAATTCAAATGATAGCTGATGGCCATCAGAAGTGAATGGTGTATGACAGCGGATGGAACTAAATCACACGAATGAAGTTATCTAACCTTCAGGTGCTCAGCGTCACTAAGCTTCACACACAGCCACAGTCCCTAAGCGTAATGGGAATGAACAGGTTGTGTGACATCACGAGGCACATGGTAGCACTCACCACACACTCTCTGGCCAAACAACTAAGACAGTAAAACCGCACGATTTGTGAGTGTCGTGCCAATTTGCATTTATTCAAAGCCGAGTTTTTCCTTTCCTCACTGCACAGAAAAGCTTCTGAATGTAACTACTGTTAAACACTACCACTGTTTCAATGATTGTTTCAGGTTTCAAAGCCATCAGAATGAACACATTCCTGTTGACTTTAACATTCACAAACGGGCTAGTGACCGTGTGGATGTGCAGTTCTTACCCTCCTATCCAACGGTGTCTGCTGTCTAGATGTCCCTGGCACTCATAGCTGCAGCTCAGACGACTATCTCTCTCTCTGTCTGAGCTGTAGGCAGGACAGTATGGGCGTTTCCTGGCGTGCTAACCCAGGGGCCTAAAATACCCAGAGGCAGCTTCACAAATTGTGTGGTGAGCGAGTTTAACAGCCTCTCCATTCAAGAGTCGAGGCTCAATGCCAAAGTCACATCAGGGGTGGGAGAAAAGTGCGGAACTACAGAAGAAAAACTGGAGACAAAGAGAAACAGAAGAGGTCACGAGTCACAGTGTGGAGACTCGTGTAAACACCAGCAGTGATTTACAGTGAGGCAAGAACCCTCAGCACGGACAAGAAACCAAAGACTCGGAACCTCAGAGCAATGCACGAGAACCGAGACTGGAAAACAGGAGGAATTCAGGGGACAGACAGACCCCGACTGGAGGAGCTTTGTTCTAATGGAGCACATACTTCCTGTGGAATGAACTGGGATCACACGAGCGAGGTTAAATATCACAGAAGCATTAGTGGGTCTCTCTCAGTCATGTTTGCTCTCTGATTAACAACAACATTGTAAATGAAACTTATTTAACTTATTGTGTAATGTGGCGGGTTTCTGAAAATGTTAAATATATAATTAAGGGCAGGACTTGATTTTATAAGTGAGCTGCAAAACTCACAATTCACGTGCCATCTGCCATTGTCACCCAGCACTAAAGCACTGACAACACAGTACGAGCAAAGGAGAAAACTCAACAGTGTCTCTGCATTAAAAACTGCATTTCCTACCCGCCGCATGGATCTGTCTCTCCAGCGCAGGAGCTGCACGACTCTCCCCTCCCCCACTCCTCTCACGACACACACGCAGAACGAGGCGTGTTGGAAATGCTCTGGTTGACAACGCAGGGCAGCTGCTTGTGTGTCCCCTCCCCCGCAGCTCGCTGCAGCACCATGCATGCACTTACAGCGCGCTCAGAGACAGGGCGAGCGAATGAGAATGTGGAGAGAAACAGTGAGAGGGAGGGCCACAGTGAAAGCGCTTTGTCTCATGTTCCTTTGAGAGCTTTCACAGACTCAACCTGCTCATGTTTTACACTGAGTACAAAATTAAACCTGCCTGAATGAAAATGTATTGCCCCGTTTCATTTGATTCCTTAGAAAAATAAAACAACATTTATCCTCAAAAAGATCACATGACATGAGCTATGATTCTTGATTCATGTCTGAAGCACAAATGGGAGTTTTATTCTGGGGGTTGGTCTCAAATCACTAACCCTACTACAAGTAATAAAAATAGTGATGCTTGACTTAACTGAAAACTATAAAGATGACTGTTAAAGTTAATGACTGAATCACATAGAAGTAAAACAGAGAGAGAGTCCATCAATCACTCCAGCATCAACAGACTGTAGAAGTTGTCTGTATTACACCAAAACTACAACCTTCCAAACCACTAAAAGCCCCCGACACAAAAAGCTTCAGGGATCAAATTTACTGTAAATAATCTCATCCGTTAGGAGTTGTTGAGGAGTAGAAATAACGACCACAGGAAGAATAAAACAGAAATGATAAATCAATCACTATTCCTGTCAGTGTCCCGTGTGGGCTGACCGACCGAAACACAGATTGAGGTTACCGTAGAGCTTCTGCAGACAGGGTTTAAAATAAATACATGACCCCTCATGTTAATCAGAACATGTCGGTCATTTACACCAAAGCTGGAGAAAGATTCCAGGAAACAAAACGGCTGCCAAGAATAGCCAGAGGAAAAGTTTTATATGTTTTGAAGGATTAAAAATGAATCGACACTTTCAATAGTTTAAGATCCCTGCGGGGCGGAGCTATAAACAAAAATCGCATAAAAACACTGAGGAACAATACCTAAAACAAACAGCAAACGGGTCATATGAGTTACCAACATTTCCCAAGTTAAAATGCTTAAATGAATTACTAGAGCTAATCCAGCAAACCTCTAAATAAAACCAGTCATAGAATTCATTTTAATACAAAAACAGTACCTGAAAATCAACATTTAACCCAAGCTATGCACAGTAATAATAATGACACTTGCTTAATAAATTGTAAACTACATGTTAAGAAGTCAAAGACAACCCTTTTAAAAAAACAGGATCAGCTTGAAATGGTTTATTTGCTAGCTGCCCACCAAATCTGCTGGGCTAAAGTTTCCAATGGCAGCTAATTCCCATCTTGAGCCAATAACACCAGCTAGCAAGGGTGTGAACCCACGGCCAGCCTGTTTTCAGTCAAACAGAGATCCAGATGCTGGAAAACAGTTTAAGACCAACATGTGATCCCAGTATTAAACATATACACATCCAGATCAGCCCTTTATACCTTGGAAAGGATTTGCCGGACCGCCATTCGATGAGGCAGTAAACTGGAGTGGAGTTAGGACCCTGAGCTCTGAGCTGAACTGAAGTCATACAGCGTGCTGTGGTCAGAGAGCAGCTTGAGTCCACTCACAGTGATTGTGTTTATATACAGAGCCAGAAATACAGACTTCTGAATCAGCACAGAGCAGCAAACCGATGACAGTGTCATCATTCATTACAACAGATTCCTCAGTCAAACGGTGATTTTAACTCATTCACTTCCAAAATATTCTGCAAAGAAAAGCAAATGAAAAAACAGAGATTGGATTTTATCTGACAGGATGGTGAAAAGTGTCTCTGTATGACAGGCGGCTGAAGAGGCTGGACTGAAAAATTCAAGCACTTTGTGATCAGCCACTAAGTTTACAAAAACAAACTACCAACAAACGAATCAACTGTTTATAACTGAAATATTAGAAGCACACGTCAATATAACATGCATATCAATTGTATGACAATTTTGTAACAGCACGAAAGACAATGACAAAACCAACAATTTTCCTGTTTTTATATTTCACAAGACCTAAATCCTGCGCATAATCTACAAATACAGCTAATCCCAATCCCAGCTAAACCCTGTGCATGACACAGAGACTTGACTGATAAGCAGGTCAGCATACTGTCAGCTGTGCAGTTTAAATCAGATATTAAACACGCTTCAGTCACAGTCTGGAAACATCATGTTAAAGCAGGTCACTCGCGCTGATAGTCACTTTTAAGAGCAGTTCATTTTGTTATTGTCAGGCTGTCAGTAACCGTGTGAGCACTGTTAGCAGACACCAGCGCAGCAGGGGTTTACAGCGGGTTCCAGCAGGGGTTTACAGCGGGTTCCAGCAGGGGTTTACAGCGGGTTCCAGCCCGCTCACATTCCTCTACGGCCATGAGAGGCTTCCGCAAGGTGGGAAAACCAGCCAGGCCTGAGCCCGCAGCAGCCCGCCCACGGCGTGGAAATCTGAAACCAGTTTGGAGACGTGTGAAACGCTGCCCTGGTCCCCCTCCCTGACACCCGATATCATCCCCTCCTCACACCTCTAGATCTGGCTGTTAGGAAGCAAGAGGAACAACCATTTCGTGTTTAGCTTGAGCTGCTCTCGCCCCGCCCGCTGAGGCGCTGAGTGAACCCCTCGTGCTTGTTCAATGAATGCACCAGAAAACAACAGCAGCAGTCAGAGGAAGCCATGAATGAACTATTGGCAGCCAAAGACTAAAGTCTCAACAGAATGTTTCTAGCAGAGAAACTGCAAACATTATACACACTTGATGCATAAAAATGTCTTTTTCCAATCTTACAAAACAACCCCTACATGTCTCTTTATCTCTTTAATGTATTCCTCACTTTACAACCTCACACGTGCAGAAAGATCTACAGGAGTGTAAAACAGCCCAGATGTACGAATGATTAAATGTTTCTCAGTAATAAACTCGACTACAGGCCTGAGAAAGACAGAGTGTTCGACCGCACAAGACACAGTTACAAACAGCTTGTGTGTAGAGAAACACAATCTAGCCCCTACAGTTAGTGCACTCAGCTGGTCATGCTTCTCCTACCCGCACTTCCCATATTTAGCACATTCTGTACAACGTTCAACGCTTACCCGCTGCTCATATTATGCACATTTTCTGTAAATATTGTATATTTTCAACTCCCCTGCACTTAACTATAAATCACTATATTCTTGCACTTGTCTATGTATGTAAATCACTATATCTCTGCACGTCTGGTTAGATGCTAACTGCATTTCATTAGCTCTGCACTCTGCACTCGGCATAATGACAACAAAGTTGCATCTAATCTAATCTAAAGCAGCACAGCAGAGAGTGTCCGAGTGCCCGTTCTTCAAATGAAACAACTACAACAGGAGGACAGTAATTGTGTAGATTAGCACATCTCATTTCAATGGGTTTGTTTTGTGAAGGGTGGTGAGAGGTTTACACATGTCAGAAGACTGGCAGAAAGTCTCCTTTTCTAAAAACAATCATGAGCTGCAGCTTCAGTTCAGAGCACATGAACAAACTCTGGAGAGTCTGAGGAAACTCAACAGTTAATCTCTACAAACAAACTGCAATAAACAGCAACAATAAACATTCAAGCGACTGTCTGGTACAGCAGCTGATAGTGAGCTGTCTGTCACAGTATGAAGCAGTGGTCAATAAGAGACAGGTCTCTAGCACACAGTCATTTATCAGCATTTGTGAACTGATTGATTGTATAAATGCCTCTCAATGGCTTCTGCTCTATCAGCTAAAACTCTTTCTGGCAATGCTGTGTGCAAACAGCACGTCTGTTTT
>JAZGTI010001147.1:0-48141 GCA_036877585.1 Botia kubotai | reverse complement strand
GAAGGAGTGAGAGGTAGAAAAGATGTTTTTTAGTGGGTCAGATGTAGGCGGAAGAGATGAGTTTTAAGGCGATTTTTGAAGATGGACACAGAGTCATCATTAACATTAAATAATTTATCTTAAGTGTTGAGTGCATGAAGTGTCACACTGACATCTGCTAATGAAGAAATGCTAAATTTACAACATCCGACAGGAACGTGCTGTGCCCATCAGTCACAGACAAGCAGTTAACAACATTTAGAGATTTGAAACAGAAATCTGGAAATATTTCACATTGTGTCTTTATAATATAACAGTATTTAGTTTTTCACAGTCTGTCATCTCCAGTGACTCGCCTGCTCTCCAAATACAGCTGAAACTTTATCATTAGGAGACAGTACGGAGCCAAACAAATACTGGTTTGTATACAGCCCACTTTCTGCTTCAGGAACTAGAACAGTGTTTCTCAACCAGCGATCGTCCGAGGTGGGTTAAGATGACTTACAATTATTTAAAATAAGTCACAGCAAGCAGTGAAATAAGCTAAATCAAAGTGTTTGGTTATTTGGTTCAAACTAATAGACATTTTTCTAGTTATGTCAAGCTGTAAAATGTTACTGTGCAAATATTGTGAGTGGAAGACTTCAGATGTTGATGTGGACAATGTTTCCTAATGTTTGAGCTAATTAAAAGATAACGTGGAGATAGCTGCTTCATCTTTGCGTAAAGGACAATAAAGGACAATAAAGGATGTAGAAAACAATGACAACACGACTGTGAGGTAAACGAGACCGTTCAATGCCAAAAGCTGTCGAAAGGTTTTCTCACGTCCTTCTCCAGTCTGGCACCAGATGAGTGTGTGTATTAATGTTTCAAACATTTCTGTGTACATTTTAAATATTAACAGCATTTCTCAGAAACTGCTTACTGCACCTTTAACTGTTACACGAGCAAATGTCATTCCTATTATTTGTTGTCTTTTTAATTTATCTACATTTATTCCATCTCTATCCACTGCAACAAAAATAATAAAGTACAACAGCACAGCGAGGATCTTCCATTCCGAGTCATTTATTTATAGAGATGCATTACTGTAGAATCCGCCTTACTGTACTGAACCCACAGCAGTGCTTGTGTTGATCCCATAAGCATATTGTGTGTATGAACTTAACACAATGTGAGGGAGACCTGCGTGGGCGGAGAGATCGGGGAACCTGGGTTCAAACTACACGATCACAGCTACAGTACTATGAAAACAGCCTTAGAGAATAAACTTATATTAAGGTGGCAAGAGTTAAAGCATTCAGATATTCCCTAACCTGAGAGCTGAGCAAGTGAGTTGTTTTACCTCATGTCTCTGGTCTCTGGCTGAGAACCACTTTAGCATCTCCATGTGGATCTGTCAGTAGAACCTTTAAGCCAAAATGAAGTCCAAGCCTCTGCCTGGAGACCTGCCTCATGACTGAGCATGAAGACAGCAGGGAGTCTGTTCACTTCAGACAAATACAGCGAGATGCTGACCAATCAAACACAGAAGCACAACACACTGTGTTGAGATGTAACACAGCTCACAGATTCAAAGCTAAACAGAGGCTTCCCTTGTTTTGCTTCAATGATAAATAGGAGCAAACTGTTCCCAGCCAACAATTTTATCTTGTAAGAACATTTCCGTAGTGTTTCAAGTAATGTTTCAAATAAGTAACGAATATGATAAAATGTTCATCCAGAAAAATGAACATCCAGTTGTTTTTAGACCTCGCAGTAACGTAACAATCGCTATTCAAACTTTAAAATTCTGTAATTTCTATAACGTTTTTAAAACATTTAGCTAACAACATAACAATAATGTTTTTGGTGTATATAATATATAATGTTAAAACTTTCCAATAATGTTACTACAAACAAGTTTTTGCTCAAGTTGATAGAACATTTAAAGAACATCAGCCAACATTTGTAAATGTTTCTTGTCAGCTGGGTGATCTGTCTGTGGCTGTCAATCTTGATATGGAAAAGGTTAACAAACAGTCTCTCTGTCCGTGTGTGAGAAACAGAAGCAGCTCGGACAGCAGTGGGGAGACTGTGTCCATCCTCTGCCAACAGCAGTCATGCTGGGAATGCCAGCACCTGCCATTCATTTCTCTCAGTGTAAGACGCCACATGGAGACTCTGCTGTACACAGACTATGTGGCCCAGCAAATCCAAGACACATCACTTACCCCTCTACACAGTGTTTTAAGCTGACATCCCTGATGTAACAATTTTAGGTTGTAAAAACATCCCCCTAACATTCCCATTAAGTAACAAAAACATTACAATTTGAATGTTCTAGAAACAATATGCTGAAATGCCGTCGCATTATCCTCCGATACATCATTGTATCATAGCAACAGCAATACATTTTTGTTAGAGTAAAGACAACAAACAAACATGTCCTGCATGCCACAGCTCTGTAGGGCTTGTGCTGTCCAACCATCTGTGGACGCTCAACATGCCCAAATTATATCCAGTCCTGCCAGGCCCTGTTACCCAGCATCATGCTGTCCTCTCACTGGGAATGTGGGCAGAGTTTAGGAAATCCCTGCCCAATGCATTACTGAATCACTGATGCAACTCGATTAATCACACGTCTATTAAAAACAGCACACAGCTACTGCTCATCAGTAATGCTGTCTTTATCACAAACATAAGACTTAAAAATATTTATAAAAAATAAACTCAATTTGTCATTTATCAGTACGTATGTTCCCTGGAATTTGAACTCATGATTCGGCAGTCGCTTAAGTAGTACTAGAGGAAATGTTGTGTACTACAACCTTTTTTAAAACTGTATTGATACTTTAGTCCTTAAAAATATTCCTATTATTCCTAATATTCCTATATTTAACTGAATTATTACTGAACTTTGAATCCTATCCACAGTCTTCAGTGAAAGTGAAGGATCACTGAGCAATCTGACGCTAGAAGACTGAAAGAACTCGCAGCATCCGAGACGAGCAGAGATCTTGAGAATGACAAGTCATGATTCTGTCAGTCACCGTAATGACAGCTTCCTGCTAATTAAAGAGGATCTTCTCTGAGGAACGAGCTAATGACAGAATGCAGCTCGGAGCTCTTACTGTGTCATCACAGCAGCTGTCTATCACATCAGTCTCACTGTTTTAAGATTTAACTCTGGCCCACAACAGTGTTTTCAAATGTGAAATGTGAAAATATGACTTCTTGACCATTACATATTGGCTCATAAAATATTCCAGCATATGACAGCGGAACATTTGGGAATATAACATGGGAATATGACCAGATTCCAATATTAAACAGACGTGGTAAGTTTGCAGTCTTTTAAAAGGCAATTACTTTTTAGTCCTAACACATATTACATTACAGACAACCAATCAGAAATCACCATTGCCCTGCTGACACTTTTAGGTTGAAAGAGCGTTGATTTTGTCCCACACAGGCGAGCTGAAGCAGTGAGCAAACTGTGTCGTAATGGAGCGCTGCAGAGGTGAGATCTCAGCGTCTCACTCTCTGTGGCGCTCACAGAAGGCAGCGCGTTACGAGTGAGGACGGAGGGCTTTCAGAGAAGCATCTTTCACAGCAAAACAAACATTGAATCGGTCATAATTATAATCTGTGAGGACACCCACAGACGATACAGTGCCAGAAGCAGTAGAAGCTGTGATTTAACGAGTTTACAGCTGAAAATGTGTTAATTAGCCACAAACTCAATGGGGAGTAATGACATGAGGTGATAAACAAACACATACATCTCACTGCAGCTGGAGCTCCTTTCAAAAACACTCATGAAGGAGACGGACAGCAGTACAAATGAGAGGGAAATACTTGATGGTCCATTAAGCCAAAATGAAAGGTTAAAAAAAATATATAACACAGGAAAATACAGTAACAATATTAGATCCGAGTACATCTGAGATCTGAATATGTTTCACAGCTAACCGTTTTAGGTTGTAAGAACATTTCCCTAATGTTTCCATTATGTAACAAAAACATCAAAGACATGTTAAGACGTCATACCATTTATTGTTATATATAACATTATATTATTGCTTTAGAAGAGCATATAGATTTAAACGTATAGATTTAAAAGATAAGTCATAATAGCTCGTACAGTATGTTGATAGCTGGTGGACTTTTATTACAAATGTTCACTGTATGGAACGTTTATTTTAATATATCCGAGTATAGAAACAGTCACACTTGTATACTCAGGTAATGTCTAATGTACAACTATATATTGTGATTCATAAAAAATATGTATTTAGACCTGATATAATAGCTTATAATAGTCTCTACAGCATTCGTTCACATCAGCAGTGAGTTACAGACGACTGGACCTGATACAGTTCGGTCTGTGGGTGACACGAAGACCACTTTTCATTTTCATTATTATTATTATAATATATTACACATATATTTTATACTGTAGCTCATTCTGAATCGCCCAATTAAACAAGAAAGACTTTGTGGTCTGATTTCTATCCATCCAACAGTAATTAGTAGAGAACAAACCCAAAAACACATACTTAAGTTAATGCGCTCCTAAATATCTTTCAATCATCTGATGCCGGGCAAACCTTGCGACCTTTGTCAAATGTAGTGATGAGTTCTTCCACATAAGTGTTCATTATATTAACCTTGTACTTTGTTAACACCACTTTGTTTTCAGACAGACTGATAAAACAAAAAAAACGTCATGCCTGTGCCGGCCAATCAGAGTGGAGCTTGCCAGATCGAGAAAACACTTGCCAGTTTTATGTGCAAAAGCATCAGACAGTCAGTGGGCAGACCATCAGAGAGCCAACAGAGCCGAGACTGACGAGATATTTTTATTTTTGTTCAACAGCCTTTGGTCCTAAAAGCTTGTTTCTTCTTTAGCTTTAGAGTTTTTGATGTGTTATTATTTCTCTGGGTTTTGCCATGACCCATAATGACCCAGATCACCTTGATCTGACAGTAATCTGTAATAATTCTGCCCCAGGTCCACCATATTCCCTCTGTGTCCCGAACAGTTCAGAACCTGAGACAAGCTCTGATATGAGAGAGAGAGAGAGAGAGAGAGAGACAGAGAGAGACAGAGAGAGAGAAAGACACAGAGAGAGAGAGACAGACAGAGAGAGAGACAGACACAGAGAGAGAGAGAGAGACAGAGAGAGAGACAGACACAGAGAGAGACAGACACAGAGAGAGAGAGAAAGGGAGAGAGATTAACATCACACTGCAGAAAACTCGCCGGCCCACTGCACTGCATTCTCCACAAAAGTCACATGATTTCATAATTAGTCAATTAATCTGGAGAGAGGGTGACACCCGGTTACTGAGCTTTACCCTGTAATTAATTTCAGAGCGAGTACTGGAGGTCATTTTAAAAGAGAAACTACTTACTCAGCTGTGCTTGTTAAAAGTGACGCTCTTATGGTCAACAGCTGCATAAATATTGCGACCGCAGATGGCAAATTGGTTACTCGGTTAAACAGTGCTTAACCTGCTGGTTTAAATAATGAAAGAAGTTATTTTAGTCCATTTTATTCAATTTACTTTTTATCTGCCTACTTATTTTTTCTTTTGCATTTTGTATGACTGCTAAACAGCTGCTAGACTGCTAAAAATCTGCTTTATTAAACACAGCTCAAGTCTGTGTGTGTGTGACAATGTCTTGCTGTGTGTTTATTTTATGAGACCTTGTCAGGTATATGGAATAACCACTTATAAAAGCAATTCCCAACATTATTGCTGGGTTGTATTGCTGGGTTGTATTGCTTGGTTGAATATGATTTGATCTTTTTTTTTTATTCTTTATCTTTTAAAACGTTCCACAAACAACTTATATAACGTAATAAGATTTTTAATACATATGACGTTATAAACTACTACTAATGTTACTGCAATAAGTTTAAAACTTTTAGGGAATGTTGGCCAACATGCTGGGAACGTTCCCTGTTAGCTGGGATGAGTCCAGTGAAGCAGTGGTTTACAGTGAATTTAGAACAGCTAAGCTTTGCGTCATGCCTTAAAAAAACAGCCCATAGCTGTTCTAAATTCACTGTAAACCGCTGCTTCACTGGACTCATTGCTTTAATATATCATTCATTAACTTGTGTTTCCTTTATTTATCCCTGATTAACTTTTTATCATTTATTTTTAAAAAATCCCCATGATTGCTTTGTTATACAGTATGCACATACATACAAAAGCTGTACTTAGGAACATAATTAAAGGTTTGTCTCCAGTCCAGCAGAGGTGTATTTAGCTCAGCACGTATACACACGCCGAGGGCGATGTTTAACTCTGTATCGGTTCCCAGCTGGAAACTAAACATATGATCATTAGAACATCTCAGGAGATGAAGCTTGGAGCTAAACAATCATTCGTTTGGGGAGTCTGCTAGAAGTTTGTTGGACAATGTTAGATTTTGACTCAGTTTTTCATAAGAGATACGTAACATACACACACACACAGATAAACAAACAACACTTAAGGGCAACATGACTTACAGACCAGGACTAATTAACTCTGTTTCCTAAACAAATTACTGCTCAGGAATTGTTACATCTGGGATGAGGCTGGAATGCGACGAGGCAACAAGCGCAGCAAAGAGCGATGCGACGGGCTGTCAGGGAATTATAGATGCAAATGGAAGTGACGCGCAGCTGCCAAACAAACATACAGAAATAGATGCGGTATCTGTAAGCCAAACTCACACTGTGATTGTGGCAGACCAGAATTCTTAGAAAATACTGTTAGCGTTAGAGTTTAACGGTTGTGGGTTGTCTTGTTCACTCAATGCTATTTTTCATATCTCTGTAAAACATTTAATAAACATCTTGAACGTGTGTATTCTAAATCATTAACATGTAATACTCGCAGCATGTAATGTTAAATCATTAACATGTAATACTCGAGAATGTTTCGCAGCAGGATCTAAAAAATATTAAAAATGACATCTAACCAGAACCTCAACCAAAGACAAACTGGAGACTTGGCTGGAATCAGTAGATTACAGGCCCCAGTTCAACAGTAACCATCAGTGCAGTTTGTCTCAGTGTGTGTGTGTGTGTGTGTGCGCATTAAATTTGAGGATATGAGAATATGAGAGGGAGGAATAAGCACATGGACACACACAGAACCAGCACACGTTTGCATCTTAAAACACAACAGTGACTGCGCATACATAATGCAGCTGAGCAGATGGAGATAAGCCTGTGTGCTCTGAGAGATTACGTTTTTAAGAAAACACAGAAAATGTCAATGAATAAACAGAGATTGTGTGCTGACACTATAAAAAACAGAGATTGTATCTTGAGTCTAGTTTTGGTAGCCATATTCTGTTCTGCGTAGGGCAGCACAATGAGTGCCCACCAAACTGCAACACGTACGAGGATCAAACGGCACCAACGTGACATCTCTCATGATATTGCAGGTTATCAGCGCAGAGCTAATCTAGGTTTACACAAAGTTGTTAGCATTTTAACTATAGCTAACGTCTCGGTTTAACCTTGACTAGCCTCAGCTCCCAGGCACCCTTGAGACGCCATCATCAAGCTCAGCTCCACCAGTGAGAACACGGTTCTGTCCTCCAAACTTTTCCCAAAGGAACATCATCCTGTCCCGAAACATTATCCCGACTCCCGCTGGTACACACACTCAAATCGGCTGAGAGAACTGCAGAAATGCCCTCCAAGCAGAATTACTCTGAGTCTCAGTGCTCTGAGTCTCCTCATCTTACCCTGATTCACAACTTCACTTGTGAATAGGTTTATAATATTTATAATTTGAGCAGGGAAATGTCCATGTGTAAACAGAAAGAAGACCTGGCCACAATTTCACATGTCTGGCTACTGTAGATGCTGCAGTGTTTGTAGTTTGATCTGACAGAAGTTGTTTATTATTTAAACTTGTCATCCACAAGTAATCTGCAGTTTTACAGAGATGGCGGTAGAGAGACAAAAGTTACAGATTGCAGCTTTAAGAGGTTTGTAAATAAATTCAATGATAATGGTACAAGATCTCCTTCACTCATACGGTTAATCTACAGCAGATGCTAAATTACATGAAATATCACTTCTTATTAAAGTACAGCCTGTTATTCTCGGTTTTCTTGACTTGAGCAGAAGCACACAAATCTCTTGTCATTGTGGATAACTGTTATACAGGCAAAAGCAGTTAATTATCCACAGAGACTCATTAGACTATTAACCAGGTAATTATATAGTGTGTGCCATAGATTTCCTTTCTAGACTTAAAGACATTATACTTACTGTTTATGAATCTCAATGGATTTGAATGAGTACACATTTAATCTGGTGTATGATACTGGCACTTACATACTAAAAATAAAGAGATCCATATGTCCCTTATGTATTTGGAGACTTTTTATATTGTTCATTTGCTTGTTTTTAGTTAAAAAATAATCTAGACAGCACAAGTTTACTGCGCTGTCTTCATCATCCCAGAAAAGAAGCGTGTTTCCTGCCAAGACATTTCAAACGCTGTCAGTTTTCTTTCTCCCTCTTTGTCCCTTTTAACTGTCGTCCAGTTGGCATCACTCTCTCCATGACTCTCCATGTTTCTACATTATTAATTCACTCCTCATCAATCAACCCAGCACAGACGAAATCTTTATGTATTAAGGAAAATGAAATTGAATCATTTATTCAGAGCTGAACACAAGATATTTCAGGAAAAGTCTCTCCTGGAATTCTGCCAAGACATGTAGCACTGGAGAGTTCATTTCATTGGTTAAAGTATAGTTATATGCAGTTTTTGTTTGTTGTTCGTTAGTGGGAATTGCTAACGAAGCCTCAAACCTTTTAGAAAATTGACTTGATTTTCCTGTGATGTCTTGTATTGAAACTCGTCTTGCCTGTCACCATCCCTGCTGTGCATTCTGGGAGTTGTGAACATGCTAATAACTAGCCATGATTTTTAATTACTAGTTACGAAACAAGTAGGCTAACAAAAAAAATCCAATGTGACTAATTACTCTGAATCCAAAAGAAAATGTCATGACTGATGGCTGATGGTATCACAAGACAAAACATCTACTATAGACCAATAAAACATTTGCTGCTCAAAGCGGCCTCTGAATGGCGATGCTCAAGAAAGATGCTTGTCAACAGGTCATTAGTACAACTGCATCATCGGCAGCAGCAGGAATTCGGTTTTAAACCCACACTAGACATCACAACATCCTGCAAGATCTCCACAGAGACTCATCAGCAAAGCCAGAGGGATGAAAACAATTAGCATCTCTAATTAGCTTGCTCAATCACATTTCAACACACTTCTCGTTGATGTGATGGACTGAGGCTGTATTAAAAGAGGCTTTAGTCAAACGGTCACCTATAAACACATTTACAGCAGAGTAGCAGAGACTGCCAGGCACTCAGTGCAGGAATAAATCTCATGGAATGGCTTTCATTTTGAGCCCTGCTAAAGCCCGAAGGCCACATCACTCTACAGGCATTTAGAGCAGTTCATTATAAAACAAAATCTGGTCAATAAAGCTCACAACACAACTGTCTTCAATGAACCAGAGGATTCCAAATGACAACAAACCTAAAAACATGCAGTTTTGTAGAAATGATTATTGAAAAATGATTGCTTGGTTATAAAGACCTTATTCAAAACTTAAGTCTATAACGTTTTTAAACGTTCTATCAATAACTTTTTGATATACATGTACAACATTTAAAAAATGTTTTACTAACGTTACTGCTAGAATTTTTAATACATTTGAGAGAACGTTTAACGAAACTACCCAACATTCTGAGAATGTTTCCTGTTAGCTGTTGGAAATTAACATCAATGACTCTTCAAAACCTTGTGTTGAGGGAGGAGGGAAAACTATACGGTTTTTCAAAAACTACAAAGTGAGCCACTCGTCATGGAAACGGAAACATGGCTGTCTTTCATTAAACAGATAAGCAGAAAAACAAGATGAAATGGACTCCACAGTCGCTTTCTGTTTCAGACACTAAAGAAACATTAGTATCTGCAGAGATAAAGCACTGTTTTGAGCAAGTGTGAAAATAAAAGCCACACTCGTCTGCTTAGCTGCATAATATTCTGCCTTTCATAAAACAGTGTCAAGACCCACAAATATTGCTGCTTGAGCTTGAACACAACTAGTTCTGCTATTTCCAGCAGAGATAAAAAAAGTTACACTGCATTAAACTAGAAAATTTGATATGATCTGATAAACACAAACAAAAGATGGAGGGTAAAGCCAGCCTAGAGGTGTATATTATTAAAACTGCCAATCAAAAAGAAACAGAGATTAGATTTTTGGCACAAAAACACATTTCTGTCAGCAACAACATTAACATTTATGCATTTGGCAGATGCTTTTATCTAAAGCCACTTACAGTGAATTCAAGCTATACTTATCAGCATGTTTATGTTCCTAGGGACTCGAACCCATAACCCTTGTGCTGCTAACACAATGCTCTACCAACGAAGCTACTGTAATACATTACGCTAGCAGACAAGCAAAATGTTAACATTTGCATTTAAAGAAAATATGATGTCTTTACCACGACTCTTTACTATGTTATGAGTGTTTGTTAACACGTTGCTATGGGGTTGCTAGGGTGGGTTCTGGGTGGCACAATGAATAAGTCTTGATATTTATGATATTACTTTATTTACCATCACAATATTTATGGCCATCATTTAATGTATATCTATGTTTTTTTGTTAGTTTTTCCTTTACCACTTTGTTGAAAATCAAAATATTTCAACTCATTATATTATTATAATTTGTAAAGCTTTCCTGTAGCTCAGTTTTTTTAAAAAGTAGTATTACCTAACATCTTTACTTTAAAACAACTATAAAATGGAGAAAACAAAGACCAGTGGGCGAGGTTTTGTCCAAACCCCCGTGAGGGCAGAAGAACAGAAGGATCTATCAGACTTCTGTCTGCAATGCATCACCGCACTGAAGGCAGGCAACCGACTCCTTCTGTTCTACACACTAAACCTGTCACCAGATTAACACAGAACGCTGATGCTCTGTGAAGGTTCCCCCGGCATTCACAGAACGGAGGAACCGCTCGAATGAAAACCTCCGTCATCCATTCTCACCGACAGAGGTCTCGATCCATACGCCGTGAGGAGATGGCACCTATTTAAAGATCAGATCTGCACAAGGGATAAGCGTGTGCTGACACAAGTGTGGTTCTTTAAAACCTGCATCAGTATCAGATCTTTATTCTCCAGCGCGAGAGGAACAACTGCATTCAGAACATACAGATATCAGCTGTGTGTTATTTTACAGCCTGCTCTTATTTCAAGTGCTTCTGTTTCAGGGTGCAAGAGGTCAGTTTGTTTGCGGGCGAGTGTGTGGAAATATGCCATATGTATGTGTGCTAGTGTGTGACTAAGCTTTCAGGCTGTACTCCATTAGGTTATACCCAGCTAACAATTTTAGGTTGTAAAAACGTTTCCCTAACATTTCCTTTAAGTTACAAGTGATAAAAATGTTCTATGAACGATCAAAACATCTATTTTTTTGCACGTTGTATTAATGTTAGTGAAACATTCTTACAACCAATGTGTGCGTGACATACAGTTCATCATGCATTTAACGCATCACTGCCTCGCGTGGATCTTCTGGCCAATCACAGTGCTCGGATCATTTAAAGGGATTTGTGTCTCTCCTCCAGACACTCGGAGCACATGACCTTCTGCAGAGCACTTGTTTTTTTCTTAACTCTTCATTTCCTCGGCTTGAAGAAATTAACATTTAAATTAATCCTAAAATAAGGACAAAGCACTCTTCATTTAAAACAGTATATAACAGAAATGTCTAATAAATTATACAACCTCATTTGCATATTTAAACAGATTAAAAAAGACAACACATCAAAAACCTGTTACTTTGTGCTTAAGTCCTTAACTTACTTTGTCCTTAACTAATTAATGAGAGGAAACGTTTATTTAACTGTAATACGACCGCCTCTAACAGTTTTTCTTTATTCAATAATATCTATTGTGCTATAAATTATACAGTAAATTCTATCTTTGTTTCTAAATACTGTCATACGGCATGCAGCCCAATCGGCACTCAGTTATTCATAAACTCATCCCTCAGTTTGTAGAACTGTATGAACAGGTTCATGCTTATAATGGACGTCTGTGGGTGAGTGTATGACACCATTCCTGATAAAAACTGTAGAAAAGTTTGAGAAAAATATCTAAGAGAGAGAAAACACAGAGGCAAAAGAAACAAGTGGGAATACAAAAGCAAAAAGGATGTAAGGAGAATGAAACAGAACAGAGTCAAGCGAAATATCAAGCTCTTGTATGTCTGTATCTATATTGAGTCTAAATGCACTTTAAGACTGCAGTTTCTGCTCCCTCCATTTGGAAACCAATGACTCAGTCATCAGTTTACTCGGCCCATGATTCAGACCGAGATCAAACACAGATCCTGTCAAATCTCTGCTGGGTCTCAAAGAAGCCCTGAAAAGGGCCGAATCAAAAGAACCAGCAGAAAAGAGGACTGAGAAAACAAGATCAAACGGAGGAGGCTGTTACCGATTGACCAGCCAGAAAGATACACTTCATCTCCTTCATGTCTCTCTCTCACACACACACTCACACACTCAAAACATCATTTAAAGACTTTCTGAATTGTGAAGTTTAGTGTAGAGTCAAGTGTTTATATTTACACCATCTTTGAAAACTCTTGCCCAGAAAAACAATTTTAGGTTGCGGGACTGTTTCGTAATGTAACAAAAATGTTATTTTGAATGTTATTGAATGTTATTTTGAACATTCAGAACAAAGTTTTTGGATGTATTAACATTATTGATTGCTTAGAACATCATTATTCAAAGTTTTTATTCTATAACATTTTAAAAGTGTTTCAATAACAATAATATAAATATTACATTACAGTATAATATATTGTAATGTAAGACAGCTGGAAGACAGCTGTCGTGGGGTTGAAACCACCTGCGACTTCATCTGTGTTAATGCTGCAGTCAGTTTACAATGAGATTTTACTTAAACTTAAACTATAAGCATGGGTAACTGTATCTCTGTGGCGGCACTTTTAAACAAACTTCTCAAACTAAAACCATGTTCAGTTCACCAGAACCGCTCAATACCAGATCCAGAACAAATACATTGTGTTCTGGATACCGATTACCCAGCTCACAATTTGAGGCTGTAAGATCATTTCCCTAACATTTCCATTAAGTAACAAAAACGTTAAAAATTTTATTTTCAAAAATCTAGATACATACAAAACTAGTTTTTTAGACTTTGTATGAACGATATTGCTTGATTATAAGAGCATTATTCAAACATTTTTTAATTCAAAGCAGCTTTACAAAAAACATTTCAGTGCAATTTTTTAAGTTAGTCAATAATCAAAAGCTTAAAATACACAGACCTGCTAATCAAAACATCTCTACTTCTTCATGAGATGTTGTGACATCACCGGTCAAAGTCTAAAGTCTCAGTGATCGGCGAGTTACAGCCCAGCGTGACATGTGCGTTCTCAAACTGAGCGAGGGAAGCCTAACTCTCCAGATACAGTGAGGTCAAATGAAAGGTCGCGTGAGTTAACATGTTCACTGGATTGTGTCACAGTACATCTAAAAATCCCAGAGAGTCTAGTACAGAGTGACAGCGGGAGAGAGCTGCTGTACGACAGACAGCAGTAAATTACCGTACTGATGGACATCTGAACAGCGCAGATGTTTGGGTGGACAGCTGACGTGGTGGAGACGAGCATCTCACCACAGCTGGAGACTGAAGAATCATTTTATAAACAAATAACAGAGTAAATTTTCAATTTCTTTCCTATTTTAAGCGAAAGTCTTAGGCCGTTACTTGGTAAATCAGACCCAACAGCTGAGATTATAAATCATTATTCAAAACTTAATGTTTTGAATCGGGGTGAGATAAGGAGATTGTGTTGAACACTGATCTGTCATGTATTTGCTCAATAACTGATTTAATTTTTTTTAACCTAATAAAGTTATGGTCATAGTGAGATAAAAATAATAAGAGTGAACTACAGTAACCCAACACTAATGTATGCATCTCATCATAAAGAGTGACATGTATTTATTAAAGAGAACAGGGAGGAGCAGTTATGATTATTCCTTTCATAACCTAAAACGATGCGTCTTCTCTCTGAACCTCTAAGCTTTAATACTTTCTGAAGATGAGTTATAGATGTTCTGAAACAATATGTAATCAACCTGCTTCTTCCTGAAGTTCTTTATATAACTGTGTTCATAAAAACAGGGTTAGTACAGCATGAGCCTGAGATAAGATTTCAAAGCCCCTGAAGTCCCCATAAACTGAGAGTGACGTTAACACAGAGAAAGTAAAAAAATCAAGGCGGCCCCTCGCGGCTTTTACTACAGAAACATATAAACACATATAAACAACTGCTGGTTATTTACTCATTTCATGGCATAATATCAAGTTGAACACAATTTGTCGGGAGCATTATTGAAATCGTGGAGAATGATGTATATTCACGGTTGTCCCGCTGGGAAGCCCATCAAACCTTCATATCTTCAACACGGTTTATTTATGTGTTCTGTTGTGCTGGAGGTGAATACCTCTCTCAGTGGCATATTAAATATCTTGTTTGTGTTGAGGGTGTCAGGAAACAACAAATCATTCTTGTGGGGTGCGAGAGAGCTCACGCGAGGGTGCGTGGCAACACAATCTGATAAATGCATACAAAGGGAACGTCCACAGAACGTTGGCTAAAAGTTCTCAAAAAGATTTCAAAGTTTTCTAATAAGTGCTTGCAGTAACATTAGTAGAACGTTTAACATTACATTTCATATATATCAATATGTTATTCTTAATTTGTTAGTAAAACATTTAAAAAACGGTACAGAATTAAAACGTTTGAATATCGTTTTCATAACCAAGCAATAACATTAATGCAACGTTTAAAAACTGTACATTTTAAATGTTCCTAGAACATTTAAAATAACATTTGAACGTTTTTGTTCATGTTGTTAAATCCATGTAGACTTGACCTTCTCTAACCAAATATGAGTAACTGTCAATGTCCTCAGTAAACAGTCTCTGTTGAGAGGGCAGATGCTTTTTAGAAACTACACAAAGAATACAGCATATCCTGCTTGTTAATTAGCCAACAATAACTGTAAGAGCTTTGATGAATGGTAAGAAAAACAGACTTCATGTTTTAGATAACATGCCATTTACAGAACAAATGCGTAATGTGTCTAAATTTTTACTTTTTTTAGCAGGCAGCTAAATTATGCTGCTTTAAAAGTAAGGCAAATGGCAACATTGTATTTTTAGTCAAATTAGCTCCTGCATTCATTAGGGTACGAGTAGTAAGTTAGCAGAGGCTAGCAGTAGCAAGCTAGCTTTGAAAGCATAAGATCCCGCCCTCCCTTCAGAGCTCTCCAAAGCCACGCCCCCTCCAACACAAACACACATAGTTTGTCCAACGGGAGAAAGCCCTTATATTTTTCATGATGAAAGCATCAAACAATAACTTGATATTTCACAAGCCCTACCTCACCCTGTGAATGTCACATTTATATCCCCTCATACACACAATCTTTGTTCTCTCTGAAAAATACTGAATTTTGAAGATGCTGTGGTCTGCCAGCATCTGCCTCATGCACATGTACAAACAAAAATACATTCAAGGATGACATAAAAGTGAAAATGTGCTTCTTTACAACCTCCTAAAAGCAAGATTAGACTGTCAGAACAGACGTATCACATCTCTGCACAATACTAACAAATGATTTCCTATCCTCACATCACCTGCATTATAACACCAGAAACCTCCAAACACAACAAAACACAGCCTGTGATTGTTTCCATTTCTAACCTGCTGAGCTGGAATAAATCTCATGAACCTGCTCATCTGTTGTACACGCAACAGCAAGACGTGAATTCTCATAAATCAAATATCATGAGCGAGAAACATTCCCTCGTTTCTGGACTAATGCGTTACATTTACGTCACCTGTAAAAGCTTTCATTCTATTGATCATTAAGGGTCCGATTAGTACCGAAATATGGTTTTACAGCCTGAGGAGAACCTCTTAAAGTTCCAAAAATAACTTATTTACCTCTTTATAAACCCTCTGAGGAGAAACATTAATAACCTTTTCATTTCAACAGAACCATGTAGGAGACTCAAGCACTTTAATCTCACAGATTAAAGGGATCGTTCTTCTAAAAATGAAACTTCTGCGGTCGTTTACTCACCCTCATGTTGTTCATGCTGGTCTAAAACTCATGATTTTCTTCCCTCTGTCATTTTGAAACACACCGACGCTCCTTTTTCTCTACAATGAAACGTCGCTGCCAGTCAATAATGTTCTTCAGAAGAATTTGTGTCATACGGGTTTTTATAAGTAGACTTGTCCTTGTTTTGCTGAACTAGTCCTTTAATAACCTCTAATTAACCTCAGAAATATCAGCACAACACAAATAATGGCTGTAACCCAACCTGACCTCATCTCTAGATCTCCTCCAACACAGATCCAACAAACCTTTAGATCAAAGATCTCCATCAGGGTCCTCAGATCTGCAGAGTTTATCGAATGAATCACACCTGAAGGAGTTCATCAATGTCTCTGGAACTGACAGAAACATCCAGACAGGCATGTCGGAGTGGACTGGAGATACAGTCTGCAGGCCTGTGGACCTCCAGGAACATGGATTGAGAGAACTCTGAGAGAACGCTACCCAACATTTTGAAAATGTTCCCTGTTAGCTGGGTATAAGCAAGCGTCCATTAAACGTTCCTGTTGCCATTGTTTTGAAAAGCAATAAGTCAATACATTCACTCTGTGTCACGCACAGTTAATTCATACACTTTATTTCACTTGACTGTCTGTGTGAGGTCTAGTATCACGGCACTCATCTTTACATTATGAAAGCGTGTACATAAACATATCCCTCAGAGGCAGCCAGCACTTCTTCATCAGCTCGGTCAGGGTTTAGTCTTTATTCTCTGAAGGTATTTAGTATTTAGAACAGGTGTGTTTCTGCAGGGGTAAAGTATCTGAGCATGCAGCATGACTAATGTCACATTCTGACTAGGATTCACTCTGGGGACACGCTGAATATATAACAGGCGCATCAAATAATCTGATACGGTTTGCGTGAGGACGCAGGTATTAGTCACAGGAAGGAATATCACATTCGGAAAACACTGAAGTGAGAAAATGGTGTCGTTAATTGAAAACAAAAACTGTTAATTAGGCTATTAACCATTTACCAAAGAGCTGCAGCCAGACTCAGATCAGACACTGTGATGGTGTTTGTGAGGATCTATTAAAATGACAAATCACAGACCAGATCTTCTAAACATCAGTTGTTTCTCAGTGACAACAGTGAGATTAAATGAAGAGAAAACTCTTATTTGTCTCTGATGATTCTCCTGAGACAGTGTCACCTCTCCACTAGAGTTTTAAAGATCTTAATGTGTCAAACTGAGCTCAGATTTTCCACGTCTGTCAGTATTACTCAAGATTTCGATATGAATGCAAACATTTCTAATCAAATTTATACAAAGCTAGATAATCTTAACTATTTCATACACTTAATGTTTGTCAACAGTCTCCGTTTCTATTTTCCTAGGCAGTTTCAGGAGAAACATCAGAGAAAAAAACTGAATCTAAATGAAACTAGGAACTCTCAAAATTGTTTTTTTAACTTGACAGTTGTTGCTGTGAACCAACAGAGAAATCCAGGCTAATCTACTTTAATAACATTTCTTTATAAAGAAAACTTTTTTTTCAATTTCAACTAAAGCAATTTCAAAGCTGTGTTGTGTTGTATAACCAACCTTTCTACTTCTCTGGTGAAGGGGCCCTGAGGGCAGATTTTAAGGTGGCAGGAGCCCGCGCTGGACGCTTGCTGATTCATCAGCCTGCAGCTCATGTGGAGGTAATTCTGTTACTTACACAAAAGCTCAAAGGTCACCAAGCGATCGATACTACACACGAACACCTACAGCTTAAGCATCAGTGTGCAAAAGCAGCTTCTGACTGTTTGTTTTCTACCATTTTTCTAGAGTTACAGACTTAAAGGGACAGTTCTCCTAAAAATGAAAATTCTTCCACCATTTTGAAGTACGTTGGTAACCAAACAACAGTGGCACCCATTGATTTACATTGTATGCACACAAAACAACTAAGACAATTCATAAAATATCTTCTTTTGTGTTTCACAGAAGAGAGAAGTCAAGTATAATTATTAAGAAGTGAATCTCCCTTGTTTTGTTACAGGACACTTCTCTCAAAATGTCTCTCAGTATACTGCCTGTTAGGATCATGTGCAGATAAATCATTCGCTTTCTGAACAAAGCTGTAATGTTTCACTAATCACTAATCACTAATCACTAATAACTCTCACTGTCGCTGAAATAATTCACTTTATAATTACCAACAAGAAAATCACAGTAAAGCATCCCTGCAGGAGACGAAGAATTGAATAAGGAGCAAACAAACTGAATCAGCAAGTTTCCACAATAAACTGCTAGCATTGATGCTAATTCAACAGCCTACCTCAGTGAAATGGAATCAGCCCTCACACCTAATTAAATTAATCCCGCTTTATTAAAAAAGACAAAGCTCCCAAAATTCTTTCAACACTCACAGGAAATGGGAGCAAACAATGGAGCAAACCTCATTTTTTAAAGTTGACTCTGAGTGGATAATTGAACAGCGTTCTGTATTTTTAAGGCTCAAGTGAATGAAAAGTCTTAATCATCCACATACCTCCATCTTTTAATACCTGAACATTGTTTGCAGTTATGTCTCAAAGAGTCTCGCGTTTCGACCGTGAATCGATTGTTACTGAAGCGGTTTAGCTCTATGAAATTAATTGGCTGATGCTGATTGGATATGACAGCTGGAGGGGAGGGGCATCATAAAACATTTCCAGAGCATTATGAACCAACCTAAATTCATGTTTGTAGACTGTGTGTTGTGCTGCAGCACAATCTTACATACTGAATGAGTCGAATAAGCAAACGTTCATTTTAAACAGCTAGAACTTCTTAAAAGGGCAAAAAATAGGAAATGTGATGTACGTGGAAATACAGCTCTGTTGTTATGGCTGTCCAATCAGAATGGAGCGCAGACTTCAGCAGTCAGAAACTCTTGCTGTGGACATCATTCTGAGGACAGTGAGAGACCTTCATGATTTCCTCAGAGACATCATTAGCAGAGGAAACCCTGAATAATTGAGTCAGGATCTCTTTTCTGCTGGCCAGCACCATAATCAGTCCAGCGATCGCTTTTCACTGTGCAATCTGTCTAACACAAAAACACACAGTGTTGGCTGACATTTTCTAAACGTTATCTCAAAGTTATGCTAAAACATTCTTGCAGTAATAGTAGTAGAACTTTTTTAATTGTATATATCATATATGTGTGTGTGTGTGTGTGTGTGTGTATGTATGCGTTTATATATTATTACATTATTCTTAAGTTGTTAGTGGAACCTTTAAAAAATGTTACATAATTAAAATGCCCCATTTTCACATTCAGTGAGGACACATTCAGTTGCTTGTCACTGGAAAAGTGACTGGTTGGGACACAGTGTTAAATGATGTAAAGTTATCAGATGTAAAAAAAGCCAACCTGAGAGAACGTTACAGTGATGGATGGATAGTGACAGAACGCAGCTGGTGTAGACACACACACACACACACACACACACACACACACACACACACAGACACACAGACACACAGACAGACACACACACACACACACACACAGAGTCTTCTCCTGCATCGCTCTCTGGTTTTGACACAAAGTTTGTAGGATGACGGAGAGTGTGTCAGCATGTTGCAATGAACCCACTGAGCTTCCCTTATTACCCCATAAATCAAATTAAACTGAACACACACACACTCTCACACACACTCACACACACTCACCCACAAACACAGTTTGCCTGTTATTTGATTATGTGCGCAACAAACGAGTGTGCAACGCTAACATTTGTACCTGTATTAAACGTTTCACTCCACGAACAACAGGTTGCAATTTGAAGGGCCATTTTTGGGATTAAAGACCCTGTGTGGGGAACAATAGAACCGAAAGAGAGAACAGTGTCCCACGCCTGTAGACATGCTGAGAGGAGATTTATGAGTCTCTGAGCAGCCGCTGCTGTGGTTAATGGACAATTCAGTGTCTAGTGAACCGAACACCAGCTCACAACAATAACACAAATAAAGGCAGCGCTCTACTTTTAATTAAATGACAGTGGATGCTGGATTAGAACCCTGAGATTTAACCAAGAGAAAAAGAGAGAGAGAGTATTTTTTCCTTCATTTCATTGATCATTATAAAATATAAAAAAAACAGTAACATTTAAGAATGGTCAAGTGCGTGTAAAGTTTAAAATGGTAGTGTATTTGTTTATCACTGGATATCAATGCGTATTTTTTTGCTTTACTGAGAATTGTACATCTTCAAACACTTCGTTTGCCTCCTGTTAGCAATGTATCACAATGAGAGAGCGTGCATTCTGTTTAAAAGTGTGTCACAGCCCCATGAGAGCCCTACACAAACAGCACAGACCAAAAGGAAATGGCAGCTCAAAGACTGCGATATGACACAATAAAGGAAGATGGGATGACTCGTGTGACTGCAAAAACAGAGAGCATGCTAACAGTGTTGATTTCCTGTCCCTCTGCATAGCTACATCAGCACGTTCACTGTTTCTGCCTAATTAAAACACAGCCATCACTAAAGACCCAGTGCTTGTTTACGTCTGCTGAAATTAGCCGTCCAGCAGCCCGAGGGATCGTACGTCACAGACGCGACTAACCGACACGAGGCTGATTAGAGGCGCGTTTAATGCGAACACCATTCAGCTTCTCTGTTACGCTAGCCCCAAGAATTAGCCTCTTCACACAACACTAGCGCGGAGGGAATATCCCAGCTAACATGTTTCCATGTTGTTTTGAAAGTTCTAGGAACATTCATAACGTCCAATTTTACAAACCAATTGTACAATTTTAAACCTTTTTTAAAAACCGTTAGAAAATGTTAGAAAATGCCAATGTTTTGAGAACATTCCCTATTAGCTGGGCAAACACAAAGTTGACAAACACAAATGCAAAGTTATTTACATTATTTAAGATTACTGTTAAGAAGTATAATGATATATTTCACAACAACTGGTTTACTGGTTAGTTACCTCTGCACACAACTAGGAGAGGATAAAGTGTTTAACTCATTAGATACAGGAGAAATGACACACTGCACGCTATGCATTATGGGTATTTATTGTGTCATGGTGAAGGACCATGAAAAGGACCAAAGAAAGTCAGCCTTTTTAGACCCACATGTAAATCATAATTATATTAATTACAGCATTATATTATTGAGTTGTTTTATATGCAATAGACATGATTCTAACACTGTGATGTTTCTGCTAAATGCTGGCTTACCTTTAAGCAGAAAATACAAACCTTCCACTGGTGCAGTAATGAGGAGAAAAAAATTCTGCCCCCTGCACACAATCAATAATTCCCTTCTGGAGATACAACACTTCCAATTAAACTAAATGGATGTAAAGTTTACTGGGGCTCGACTATTACCAGCTAATTAGGGATCAGCTTGCCCAAACACGGTGCACATTTTGACCAGCAGATCTATTAAGCTTATTTTTAAAGCCGAACCTTTAGGAACTGTATGTTCTCCAGGGGATGAACTCTGTTTACACTACACGCATCAGACTTCTATTGTAGAAGTAACATCGTACTCTTAAAGTGGGAACTGCAGTGCTGTGGCGTCGTCAGCGGAATTGAGTGGTATTGGTCAGATATTCTAATAACTCCACGACTAACCTGCAGTTTTATTATTCAAACAGAGAGGGTGGTAGTGAGGCAACAGTTACAGACAGAAGCCTTAAATAATGAAGAACAAAATACCAAGAGTTGGTCTTTTGACCTAATTGAAAAAGATTAACTTGTGTAACTTCAGTACAGTGATGTACATCTCTTCACACACACACACACACACACACAACAAAATATGGGTGAATGCTTTCTGAACACAATGCATGAAAGCAAAGGTCACTCTTGTCTTTATAAAGCTGCACAATGCAAAACCTTTCCTAACTGATTATGCGAGACTGATAATACTCACAGGTGTGTGTGTGTGTGTTGTGCTTTCAAATACTGTACCTCCAGTTACAGTGGTACTGGTTTTCAGTCATGAAGTAGCAGTAGTACAAAACCATTTTACAATGACTTCAACAGGCAGAGCATAGCACTAGCAACACCAGGGTTGTGGGTTTAATACTGAGGTAATGCATGGACTAAAATGTACCTCAATGCACCGTAAGTCACTTTAGATAAACGCATTTGCTGAATGCACTGATGCAAAGTTTTAGCAGCAATATACATTCAAACCGTATACATATACATTCTAGCTTTCCTGTAGCTCAGTGGTTAGAGCATGGCATTTACAACGCCAAGGTCATGGGTTCGATCCTAGGGATTGCACATACTCAGAATTAATATATAGTATAAGGCAATGTAAGTCGCTTTGGATAAAAGCGTCTGCTAAATGCGTAAATGTAAATGTAAAAAAACCAAAGGACTGTACATGGAGCACGTGAATCAACAGGTCTAAGGCTGTGCACATTAATACATCAGTGTGACAGGACAAGTATCAACTTGTTTGTCTGATGTCGTTTCATCGATGCATCTCTGATGGACTTAGAAGATTAAAAGTAAAGATCAATGCAGCTCCAGTTTAAAGATGTTTGGGTGTAAAAAAAATGATGCAATTAAACGTAAATACATTCTTATATCCGTAATTCAAGTTTTTTTTATTAAAATGAGCAATGCACGTGAGTTTGGAGAGAAAATGTGCTCAGTTTATACACACTGTCATTTTCTCTCTCACTTCTTTGTGGTAAAACATGTTCTTGACATTATATGCCTGAATCTGTACCAGTGGACGAAGAATTTGTGTTCGTTTACTTTTTAGGCACAAAATTGTCCTGAAAAGTGAGCAAAACATGACTAAACCTTCCTCTGTAAACTGAGACATTGTTAACAAACAACAACAGGAAGCAAATATAGTGTTTGTCTGTTTTTACATAAACAACACAAGTCTATGGTATGGCATATGTAAAGACAGCTATGTAAACATGTGCGCATGTAGGGAAGTAAAGCAGCTTCAGTCCAGCAGCGTCTATAATCCCACTGAGCATTACATTCAGAATGAAGCTGTAATTCAGAGGCATCCTGCGTGTGTTTGTGTGCATGCTTGAACGTCAGCAACAGAGAATATGTTTGATGTGGCGGCAACTATGTGCGTTTATCGGTGCAGTTTCCATGCGCGCGGCCTGCACCGCCTGCCATGAGAGATGCAGCATGCAGCAGTGTGAGCGCAGCTGGGTTTTACTGCTTTCATAAAAGAGCAAAAATGCAGCCAGTGGAAATGAGCATCTGCCAGATAAGCAGCGTAGTGTTCAGAGCACCTAGAATAAGAGCGAGAACCGAGAAGACTTTCAGCTGCTCATTGTTCTGCTTCATTCTGCGGCTAATTCACACACAGTAACTAATTAGCCCAATTTTCCTGTAGCTGGATGTTATTGTGTTTTTCCCTCCACGTTTGTTTCGCACCCTAAGCAATTGAAAATCAGATACACAGACGCTCTAGTACACACTACACACTACACAGACACTCATAAATACACTCTTCCTCTTAGAGAAGATTTTTAAATTAAGGGAAAGACAAATACCAGGGAGAATATTCCTCATGCAACTGTTTAATCAATGTTGTATGGATGTTTACAGTGTCAATGCGCGACAAAAATATCCTGCAGTAACATTTAAACATTTAACAATGCAAGAGACAAAAAGTAAAAATGTAACTAACCACAAATAAATGTGCTTTTAAAACTAAATAAACAGGGTTCTGAACTTTTCAAAGAAAAGGAAAATAAACTCTTCTCTTGTTGATTCTGATTAAACACCGTGCATCCAATCAAACAGTACAGTATGAACCTACTGAAGTACTGAGATGTACAGTTCTGTATGCCACACAGTGGAGTAAATACAGTATATCTCCCAAACAAACACTCATGTCTCATGTTTGCACATGTTAAATCAAGTCCCTCTGTTCTCCCTGTAATAACTCATGCAGGGATGAAGACCATCCCTCAGGGCGAGGTGAAACAATAGCAGATCAGTTACCAGAGGAGAAACTGAGGAATAGAACGTGAAAAAGACCAATTTTAGCTGTCAGGTTTAGTAGACAGGCAGTATGGTGTGTGTGTGTGTGTGTGTGTGTGGTGGAACTGACAGTGCGCTGGTCCCTTCCCCCTGAGTACACAGACACCACTGCAACGTTTAGAAACTCTAGTCAGACCAATTAATCACCTTGTCTCTGAGGACACTGTGTGTCTGTGTGTGTGAGCAGTAAAGAGAGAAAGAGAGAGAGGACAAAACAGGGATTTTATAGCAAGTCCTATTTACCTGAATGGGGGAGGACAGACGTATTGTCTGTGTCTACTGGAAGGCGGGACTTCCATCACTAGAGCGGACAGATTACTTTCGATTCTATCAGAAAAGTGTCTGTGTGTTCAACTTAATGAAACTTACAACCCAGCTAACAGGGAACGTTCTCAGAATGTTGGCTAACATTCTCTAAAGTCAAAACATTCTTGCAGTTACCTTAGTAGAACTTTAACGTTATGTATCTTATACATCCAAAACGTTATTCTTAAGTTGTTAGCAGAATGTTTTAAAAACATAACAGAATTAAAACGTTTTGAATAATATTTGTGTAAACAAGGAAAAACATTAGCACATTTTTAACCTTCCTAGAACATTCTTTCATTTTTAATGCTTTTGTTACTTAATGGAAACGTTAGGAAAATGTTCTTAGAACCTAAAATTGTTCGATTAAATTGATTAAAATTGAGTCGATTTCTGAAAGTCAAGGTCACCAACTCGACAGCTCTACATTACCATAAATATACATCCTGAATGATGATCATTAGCAATTAGCAACTGCATAAACAAAGTCAGACATTATATGACAGGCTCTTACTAAACTTTTAATTGACAACTTATAAGCCTATTTATTATTTACGAAACGCAACCAATAATCTCTCTCTGTGATCGCTCGCTTATCAAATACAAATTAGAGCCGTCTGCCTTTGTCTTGCTTTATTGTTCCCGTTTACAACTCTGTCGCTTTAAATTACAGTCAAGCTCATCTGACATTCGAGTGTGATGTTTAGTGCTCGTAGTGATGGATCGGTGGAGCTGTACGTCAGCTCTCTGCTGAGAACATAAAGGTTGGATGTCTCCGAGGGTCCCTCGGTTTAGGAACAAGAAGGCAAGGTCAGAGTAACAATAGTGATGTTGTGGAGGGTGAACACACCTCACCTGACCCACACAGCAGACCAAACCAAGGCCAAACTAACACAGGCTACTAGGATCAAGCAATATTTTGTCTTTTTTACTTTCTTTTATCGCAAACTTTTGCTATTAAAAAACCCTAATTATTAAACATCAGCATAAACTCTCCCATATTGTTTGTGTTATGGACATAAATTAAACTTCAAATCATTCACAGTCTGGCTGGTAGCCACACGCCCTGGCAACACCCTAGTAACCCCTCACGACACCCTGATGTTATGACGATGAGTTTTGCTTATGTAATTAATAAAGCACAAAGTTTGTGCTATGCATTGATATCAGAAACTGGACAGCTTATGTGGGGCCGTACATAATTCATAGTTCTTTTGGGCAGTAAGAAACTGCCTAGCAACACCTTGGCAACCACATCAACAGTCATGCGATTTCAGCTACAGCGCAGTAAGAACTGCACGGCTGCAGCACGCACGGGATGAGAACAGAACTAGCGTTACAGCTGACTGCGAGGGCACGGAGCCAGGCAATGCAGAAACCGCGAGGGTGGGTGACAGAAAGCCAGGAAGACTGGGGCGGAGGGGTGGGGGTATCTGGCAACCCTGTGCTACATTTGTTTTCTGAGAGGAATTACAAGTGAAGGAGAGAGAAACTCTGCAGCCACTGTAAAGAAAATCCTCCGGGCTTTTCTTTTACCTCTTTACTGCTTTTTAAAACGAGTGAGAACGAGATTTATTGGTTTGCCTGAGAACTGGGAAGTTGAGGATGTTGTTTTAATGCGCCAGGGAGAGACAGAGGATGTTCAAATGAAAGTGAATCGTATGTTTGACTGAGAGTCTGAGGTCAGCATGAGCCCCAGTGAACAGAATTCAAGAACTTTCTCACTGTTTAGAGCGCACAGCTGAGAGTCAACATGACACCACACTCTGTAAGTGATGAAAGCAGAAATGATGTCATCAAGATGATGATGGACACAGCACACAGCCTTACACGGGTTTTGTTGCTCATGAGAACAGAGAAAGTTTCACGTTTAATGCAAGTAAAAACATGATTACCAGCAAATAATCACCTGTGTACCTGTGCATCAGCACAGCTTTTCATTGTAACACACACACACACACACAGATGACTCTTCTAGGGTCTTGAGAAACAGATACAGACAGAAAAATGAAGAGATAAGCCAAACTCAACACAGAGTTGATACACTGTGAGAAACTATTAATTACACATTTTCATTAATTGTGGCCATTTGCTTCCAAACACCTTGAGGCTCAGACACAAGCTGCTGTCTTGCAGTTTTAATTATCAATATCTACACACACACACACACCAAACATGCGTAGTTGGGTCCAAAACACTAGCAACACAAATAAAAATCCTTCTATTTGCATTGACAAATGTGCACAAGTTCAGGAGTTTCTTAGTATTTGCAGTGTTTATGTTGTGATAATGACAGCTGGGTTCACAGGTTTACATAACCTGATGACATAACCATACATAACCATGTTTGTCCAGAATGATTTCGAATGCTCTAGAATGTACCAAAAGGAATCATGTGTGCTTTACTGGAGGCAATGAAAAACTTTTGTACACAGGACTCAACATGCAGTATGTCACATATTTGCTTTGTGTGTTTATTGAATTTTAAACTTTTCTTTTACATTTTTTTAAATGTTTAAACTTTATTAACTTCTCAACCCTACTGTGAAAGGAATCATCAGCTAAATATGCAGAACTGCTGATGATGTCATAGTGAAACTTATGAATTTCACGTGTGATGTCATAAGCAGTGTTGCATCATCAACAGTTTTGCATCATCCACCGCTAACTTGTTTTTCATGTAAATAAATAAAAGAATAGCAAACGTTGCTTAATAAAAGACCAATATAAATTAAGTAACTGTCTCATATTCTATAATTAGGATATTCTGGCAAGCAAGAACAGTCATCTGTTCCTAAAGAGTTCATGTCTAGACATATGCGCAGTGAGGAGATTAATTAACAGGAACTCTCAGTCCAACCGAACTTCATTTGGCCTGAAGATAATGAATAATTCTCAGGTCGAGCAGCAGCAGTTTTCGATCAAACGTAAATGTCATGCGGAAGTCCGGGCTGTCATATGCTTCTCAATAGAGAAACGAGACGAAGTTATGAAACCACACAGAACTACAAAAATGTAGAATACATTTTGCATCCAAACTTTGCAACATCCATATTTTGTTTTAAACAAGCACATAAATTAGCTTATACATTTTCCACGGGTGGGTATTTTGCAGGTGCTGTAACCTTGAGCAGAAACGCTCACCGGTTTTCCATCAGTGAGATGATGTTTAGAACATGTTTCAAGCGCGTGAGAAAGCCTCGGACCTGACAGCAAAGATCTTACATACAACTAGATATAATATTCTTGTAACAACAAATTCAAAGACGCGACAGTGTGTAAAATACATATGAATCATTTTATATATAAAAACAAAATTCATCATTTTAGATTTCTATCATAATAACGTTGTTGTTATTCATTTGGGGTATTCGCTAAAAAGTGCTGGTGCGTATTTTAAGAATAATGAACCTCACTCACAGCATGAAATATAATACGCGGAATAAATAATGTTAATTGTTAATGCTTCGGAGCGTTTCCGCAGTCATTACACATGGATGCGTAAAAACGCGCGTGGTGCCGTTTCTTGGTCGACTGCCACCATCGTGTGGAGAGAAGCTACAACGTCTGCGCAGTCGCACCTCAAATCACAAGGCAGTCAAGAAACAGAGAGAAGACTTCAATATCTGCGCAGTCGAGCGGGTATTGGCGTGCGTAAATGCGCAGCGCTGTTGCAAACAAAACTTTTGATCACTCGTTGTTTTCTAATGTCAGTTTTCTATACGATACACGTTACGACACAGTGACAGATTTTGATGAACAGGGATCCACCAGTAGACATTAAAACAAAATACAGCAGCAGTACGAAATGCGCAGGTCTTTACTAACGGCAAGAATTCATGACATTTGGGCACTTATAGTTTGTTATAGGAGAACTTGCTCTACCGGAGTGTAAACTGACGTTTGCTGCGAGTTTACAGACTTGAGAAACGCTGAACGCGTTCAGATACGTTAACGCATTACATGACACGCGTTACCAGAAAACATATTGATCCAGCTGACGCGCAGGAACGGTGGACAGACACTTTTACGCACAGGAGTTGAACGCTCACCTGACTGCGAGGCGCACCGGCGAATGAGGACAGCGGTGAGGATGAGGAAGATGATGATGAGAGGTCGCATCTTGATCAGATGAAGAGGTTGAATATCCATATCTTCACGTGTCCAATCACGTAGCGCGCATGGTCTGAAGTTGTGCCCGGGTTTATTGCTGCGGGTCCGATGGGTTCCGTTCATACAATAAGAACAGCAGTTAACACGAGTTAGTTCTCGTTTAGATGGAACTGTGTCGGGACTCTCATCACGCTGAATTCTGGAGCGAGTTACAGCCTCCGTGCCCGGGCACGCGCCTCCAGCCGTTGAACACCGCCCACTTTAACGGTGATTGGTCAGACTAGGGCCTTAATTAAAGTAAGCCACGCCTCCAAACACACACAGGTTATTTAATTAATTGTCCAGAGAAATTCTGAACGTTTGTTATTAATATACTTTAATTAGTGACAGCTACTCTTTTAACTAGGGTTTACGTGCATGTCTCTACTGCATGTTTTACTAAAAAACAGCACTTAACACTTTTCTGTATTTCCATTTTATATGGTATGATAATTGTATAACTTTTCTATTTGGACGTGCGATCATTTAATATCACGGTTTTTATCAACACTGGAACAGCGCTCTTGGTAAAACTGTTTAAAGGCAGTTTGCATTGTGAAGAGCTATACAAATGACATTGAAAGGCTTGATTGCATCGCTTCTTATACCAATAAGATATATAATCGCTAAGAGAATCTTTTTTAAGCAATGGCGCCATCTGGTGGTAATGGGATGCATGTCTTAGAACTCCGTTTTACGCTGTCAAACCAGTGAACTGAAAACACTGCAGTTTAACACAAAATATATCACAGCAAACTAGTAAGAAATGTGATTTTAAGCTTTATTTGGATTAAAAATGACCAAAAACGAGAGAGCAAGTACATAAGGAGATCGTGTTGAACACCGATCTGTTATCTCACCCTGATTTACAACAGTAGGTTTATAATGATGATTTATCATTTAAACTGTCAGGTCTGATTTCCCAGTAAAAACCAGTTTAGCTTCATATGACATCACATAACCTGCAGTTTTATATTTCAAACAGAGATGGCTTATGGAGTTATGAACTGCTGCTTTAAGAACTTGTTAATGTTACCGGTTTCTTTACAATAAATGACAATTGGTTTGATATTTTATGTAATGCAATGGTATGTTAACATTCTTAATGTTTTGGGGTCACTGACACCATAAAACATCCAGCTAGGCAGCTCACTGAGTTTTGAGACACAGCCAATGAAAACCAGGTTAGCCCGTATACAAATTAATCCAAAAGCTTGGACAGTGGTAGAACTCATCTTTAATATACTTTACAAACAGATATACACTTCTAAAGAGAAAATTAAAGTCAATCCGCACTATTTTAACAGGCTTGTGGATGAGCAGTTGAATCGCCCAGTGCATGCTACCGGTATTAACACACACTCATTCCCTCACGCTCAAACACACACACACACACACACACACACACCCAGCATACAGAGAGAGCATTTCATGTCAACATGCACACACAGTAAAGCTACATGTTTATACACTGACACAACTACACACAAGGGTGCAGATCAATCTCATGAAAACTGTCAACAGCACATCCAGTCACATTTAACCTGTACAATCATATTTTGCATAAAGAAAATCTTCTGCAATGTAACTTATTTTGATGACAATTAAGCACATTACAAAAAATGCACAAAACAAAAAGTTTTCACTATTATAACACAATGAAAAACATATTAATGTAATATGAAAACGTACATTTATATTTATACACCAAGGTAATGTTGTTGTACTGTTTTTAAATGCTAGTTTTTGGAAATTATGTTTCAATATATTTTTGTTTGCTAATTCAGCAAAATGGCAGATAACAGAGAATCTAATGAAAATCACTATTTACACAAAAGTGAATCACTTCGCACATTATGCTAATGAGTATTCGAATAATCAAATGTACTGTTTAGTTGTCATGACAACACCACCAACAACACCTTATTTTCTTTATGCAAAATCACATTTGCATACTTGCAACTTGCTTTCAGGTTTAAATGTGAGCTGACCAGATTTTCATGACATTCACCCCTGAACGACTCTCACATCTCAAGTGAAACAGATTCGTTATTCGCAGGCACCCACAGATAATCTGATATGCGTCTGCACGTGTAATACAGAGCAGTGATTGTACACGAGCGCAGGTGCTGAGTTATGACAAATGGCTTGACAGAATCTGCTCGGACGTCCACCGTCGCAAATAACATATTCTGCATGACATCAGTGCTATGCATAGTTTCAGATTCCTCTGATTGGTGGAATGAGTGGCACGGGCTCCTCCCCCGACACGAATGAGCCAATGAACTTTGGGATCTTGGTGACATCACTTCTGAGGGAACACATTTCAGTGTTTGTGAAGTTTTGTGAAGCAGAAGACAGCTGGAACTGACATCACTCGTGTGTCTGGTTATATGTGGCAAGAACACAGAGGCACTAACATCAGAGAGGTTACACACCCTCGCTTTCATCATCACCCTCTTTCTATGTCTTTTTAGCTGGGGGAGCAAACTTGATTGAAAAGAGTATCAACTGAGAACAGCCCACAATCACCCCCACCCACCCGAATCTTGATCTTGATTGTGACATCATCCGTTATGCATAATAACTTTATCCTTCCCCAAGTGTGATTTAAAAGTTTGAGATTTTATCTCTGCCACAGTCAGGATGCACAGGGTCTGCGCACATCTGCGCAGTCGCATGCACGAGGGAAAGATCTGCGTGGAAAACAGAGACATCATCTTGCATAGCTCTTAATGAAGTCCTGAACTTTATTCCTGAAGTCCTCCTGCAACAGCAAACAAAGATCAACTGGACTGATTTGAAGAAACATTTATCTGACACAGAGAGAGAGACACAGAGAGAGAGAGAGAGAGACACAGAGAGAGAGAGAGAGAGAGAGAGACACACACACACAGGGAAAGAGACACAGAGAGAGAGACACAGAGCGACAGAGAGAGAGACACAGACACACACACAGGGAAAGAGACACCGAGAGAGAGACACAGAGCGACAGAGAGAGAGACACAGAGCGACAGAGAGAGAGACACAGAGCGACAGAGAGAGACACAGAGCGACAGAGAGAGAGACACAGAGCGACAGTGAGAGCCACAGAGAGACACAGAGCCACAGAGAGACACAGAGCCACAGAGAGACACAGAGCGACAGAGAGAGAGACACAGAGCGACAGAGAGAGAGACACAGAGCGACAGTGAGAGCCACAGAGAGACACAGAGACACAGAGCGACAGAGAGACACAAAGCGACAGAGAAAGTGAAAGACAAAGAGACAGAGAGAGAGCGACTGAGAGAGAGATTTGTACCTTATCCCGCAGGTGATGTTCTGCAGCATCTATATTAAGTGGATCATCAAAGTTGAGAAGATCCTGTGAGAGAAACAGCTGATGTCTCACAGATGACAAACACTACACAACAGTCCATCATCTCAGATCTTAAACTGACAGCTTGTGTACTTACAGTGAAGAGTGAATTCAGTCCCCAAACAACATCCTAAACACAGATCAATCCACAAAACACTGATTTATACCAGTAATACTACAGTCTACTTCCTGTAATGTCTTGTAATGAAAATACCAAGTGCTTGTAGGGTGGAACAATAATTACAGTTGGAACTGTAATTCTGTACTGTAATTGAGACGTGCGTTAACAAAAACAATATACCTGTAACGTACGTGTTGGTGCCCATCCCGTGCCATCGATCGAATGTTCTCGCAATAAACTGCGAAAACAAATGCAATGTATTTGAAAATACAGTATAGCTGTAGTTCATAGCATCTTAATGAAGAAGTGTGTTCCTGTAGCTCAGTTAGCAGAGCACATGGTTCGATTCTCAGGGAGCACATGTACTGATAAAATGTATAACTGGAATGTACTGTAAGTCGCTTTGGATAAAAGCATCTGACGAATGAATAGATGTAAAGACGCATGAAGACACGCTACACGTACCTGAGACAGATCTCGCCGGTTTCTGTGATGTTTGGATGCCATATTCTGGTCAAGCACTTGACTTTGGGAGGCTGTGGAGAACAGAACAGGGTTTGTTAAACCTGCTCTGTGAAACATCCCGTGCTTGTATCAATCTGAGCCACAGCTGAAGTCTTGGACAATGAGGAACTGCTTCTGATGAGTACAATGCTGTGCCTTCAGTGTTTGTAATGCTTATTTTTTTATCTCAGCGTGGATTGTGAGGTCTGTGTGTGGTTCTGCAGAGCTTTGAGGGTGATCTTCTGAGGTCAAGGTCTGGTCTGATCATGTGTGAGACAGGATGGCATGAGTGATGCTGTGAGCATCTATTTAAGGATTATGAATGGAGAACTGAAGTCACGGCTGTGAGTTAGTATGGCATCACCTCATTACTCTCCATATCACAGACACTTACCACCATGTTATATGCTTCAGGAACTTCAATCTCAAACTGAAACTTTCCACCCAGATAATAGCCTTCATCTGTCAAACGTTACAGAGAGATAAAAGCAACATCTTACTGATTCTGTCCGACACCAATAAACCAATAATTATGTTCACCAAAATAGTTCTGTCTAAAACAAAAAAACACTGAAAACTAAGTAAAATTAAGAGCTTTAAAACTACATGAATCATATTTGTTCATTTCAAATCACAAAGTTAAATTAGGCATCACTATCCCGTTAAGTTAGCCCTGAATAACTGCAAATGTAATCCACACACTGAAAAATAAGAGTAAAAAACACAGTGCAGATATACACAGAATAAACGGCCAGTGTGTTTCAGCTCATTCACAGCTCTTTCTAACACACATCACAATCACCTGGAGAAATGACCAACTGGAAGTGATGCAGTTTATTTTCATCTGGGAACGTCACTTTACAGCTACCTGCAAAAGAATAATATTACAATCTGCATTTAAAAAACAAGACAGATTTGTTTATCATTTGACAAAACGTAGAATGCAAGAAAGATGAAATAAAAAAGCGTTTATGAAAGAAATGACCTGAATCTACTTACCTGGAAGGTTGGACTCAAGCTCAGCAACTTCTACAAACATAAATTATGAGCAATTAGCACTGACAGCTCACAACAATAACCGTATAAAACCAGCTGTGACTACATTTACACCTTATAAAACCAGCCGTTACTAAATAAACAGTTTTGTAATTTGTGTCATTGTGTTTAATATAAATGTAGCTCTTCATGAGAAAAACGCAATATGCATGTATTTGTAAAAACAATTCAAAATGATATTAAAATATATTTAAAAACTGAATTATTACACATGCAGCAAATCTGTTTCACATTCTTTTTTTGGGGAAAAAAGCTTCACTATAATTTCTTACAGCGTTCTCTATGATATCTGCATCAACATAAAATGCATTAAATTCATACAGCTATTGTAAACCACTGCAACATGCATATATTGCGATATTTTGATCATCACTTATATAATGCGTAGTCCTAGATAAACACATTCTATTTGACATTTATTTTGACTGACTGGAACGATATACTACAGAAATAAACTACAGAATCAGGTCTGTGAAACAGTTATTTGTGGCCGTCTGCATTCTCACAATATGAGTGTCTGAGTGTACATGAGAAGAGTTTTTTTAACTGCTGGTAATAACACAGAGTCCTCCTCTGGTTTTGTTATAAATAGAGCTCTGCTGATCTGCTCATGTCACATGTCTACATCAGCGTTACTGGAGCCAAACACACCCGCAGAGCAAAGACTTCAACATTCATATCTATTCTCCTCCTCAAGCAGACTACTGTATCACAGTAAAATCCTTTCCTAGTATTGTAGAAATGACAGCTTAAAACATTGTACCTGCACAACCTGACGCTCAACACATGAACATTAAAGAGCTGTATGTTATCCATGTTATCGACACGGTTTTCAATGAATCATTCAAAATATCATAAAAAGTGTGTATTAAGTGTAAATATGGTCCATTTTGATTCCATATTGACTGTATATTCTAGTTTTAATGAGAGTGGTTTTATCTTTTCATTTTGTACTGTGCATACCCACACATGACTGTAATACAGTATCTGACACGCTCATTTGTACCTTTAATGAGCAGCCGGTCTCTGACAGACACTCTGTGAGATGCATTACTGGAGCCCACGAGGGTCCGGCCGGCCCTCACCACCTCCTCCTTCTTCAGCTTACTGGCTAACGTCAGCATACCAGCAGACCAGCACACACCTGTAAGAAAACACTACTGGTGAACGGAGTCTGCCAGATAACACACACTCATTTTACTGGACAAGAAACCAGACAACACACTCCCTGACTGTGTTCAACCACAAGAGTAACAATACTAACTTATACTAAACTACACGTTTACTGTAGTAAACAGTTTTCACTAACATACCATAGTGAGTATATTGCTTCTGTTTGAATATCACAATAAATCAATGTGGTGAGTCACATCTTTCAAACAATAATAATAAACCATCAACAGCAGTGCATTGCTACTGTATGTCCATCAAACATCTGTCATCGTTCAGTTATTCTGGTTTTACATGCCCAAACTTATGTAACATGCTTGAAGCATGATGTCATTTTCTTTTGCATGTTTAGATGAAACAGGAACATGGTGAAAGACATGGTATGTGCCTTTTCTAAAATGGCCAATAGCTTTCAGTTTAGTTCTGCAAAACGAGTCATTCTTGTTTTCAACTTGTTTTCAAGAAAGTACATTTGAAATGTGTACATATGCTTAATGAGTTAATTTTGTCATCTGTCAGGTGTACACTAAATACTCAMAGCCAACGGACATGGACAATAACCCAGATAATCCAGATGTTATTAAAAAGTAACTGTTGTTACTAAAGAGTTATTAAAAGGGCACTTGGGTATCTTTAGATCCCAAACATTACATAAAGGGTTAATATAATATCTCATATTAATAATCATTTGAAAAGTGCCATCTCACCAATAATCATGTCAGTGTGTACTGTCAACATTACTAAATACATTCATTTAAAATATATTCAAGGTGATACGCTGGCTCTTTACAACTCTGCTGATGTTTTTCGGACTTAACTATATACAACATTTTGTGGTGTACAGTGGCAGGATAATAATGTTAACACACACATGAGCAGCACTATGATAATACACATTTGGGATGTATACCATAATAATACCATAATATTACCCTGGTATCTGGACGTGTATTAAAGGAATACCATGTTTCTGTACATGTACCAAACCAAAAGAATCCTTCAAAGAGCGTGACATATGTCAAAGTAATCAAAACACCAGATAATAGTGTATTACACGAGTACATTACGATTATTTCTGTGTGTCACGTACGTATTACACGTCAAAATCATGCAATAACCTTGCCGGAGCATTAGCGTCTACGCTTTGACTCAAAACACACGGAGCTCGATTACATAAGGCACTTGATTATCTGATCAATATTACAATACAAAAAGCGTCAAGTCTTTAAATTCATAATGAAACTGCAAAATGTCACATAGCTGGTCCGCGGCGGATGTAACGCTTACCTGCCGCTGACAGAATAAATCAACGACCAGCTCACACCATAGTCAAGTCTTTTCCCAACAAATAACTTCTAATTAACAAAGCCGAGTGTTGAACACAGAAATATAAGTGAGTGGAAAGCTGCGGAGATTAGTCATTTCCGCTTCTTGAGCTATTTTGAAACCGGAAGTCGTCCTGTTCATACAATAAATCTTCCGACCACAATCAAATAGCAGCATAAAGAGTTCCACTTTTCCTGCCACCCGTTGCATTTCAGCATATAGACGCGTATAGAAGCTTTAAATTAATACATAAAAACAAACGCAGTTTTGTTAATTATTTATTGTTCAAAACGTCTAAAGCAGAAATATAGCACAGACGCTTAACATATTAAAAAGCATTTGAAACAGAGAGTGGTCAGTGGCATTAATAATAATATTTCTACCTCACATATTTTATTCTGTCTTATATATTTGATATTTTTTAGGATGTCTGTGGTTTTGAGGCTAATATATAGAAGTATTTTACCACAACCTCCACCTCTGTGTCAGCAGAGGAAGTCCCCATTTCTTCCAACAATCTGAAAAACACACACACACAATTAACAAACATTTCTTTGCTAGTTTTCCTGCATAGCATGCACGCTCTCTGTTTATCACAACAGTGTCACACGTGAAGCGAAAGCAAGATCTCGCTGAATAAGAGTGTCTGGTGATTATCAATGTGAACTAACATGTAACACAGAAGCAAAAGCTACTTTCACACAGACTGAACTCATAATACATTATTCACTGCACACAGTAACAAAGTGTAATACAGTTGTGACCATTGTTTCAGGATCATGTCTAACCTGTCTGTGATACTCTTTGACAGATTCTGGGCCCCTGTGGGGTTCTTCTCCAGAAAACATTGATAAGTAGAGAACGTTTGAACCAAACCAATGAACTGTGAGAGTGACATAAGAACTCGACTCCTTAGAGATTCATGCCTGCAAAACATTTATTTTCATGTCATTAAACACCCTTAAATTACTGTAATATAAAATAATAATATTAATACATAAAATAATTATTAAAAAAATAAACAAACAATGAATGCAAACATAGGAATTAAAATGATCCTTTATTGAATAAAATGCACACTTACCACTCTTTATCTGTGTAAGACACAGAGTCATAGATCTTCTTGTAAACTTGTAATGAACTGGATCCAATATAAGGTTTTCGATAAGGGTGCAGAGCTGCATAGAACTGTAAATTCAAAAATAATAATTCACAAATAAATTCAAACATGAAACAATCCTGACACGAACATTAATCACTTTGAAACTGATACTGTTACTCTAGTACACATGGTTTCTATCATATCAGTCTGTGTTTAATATTATGAAGCAATTCATATATGTTTTATTAACCTCTTGACAAATCTCATTAAGTTTGGGGCTTTTGTCTCTGTATTCCAGTTCAAAATCCATAGTGTAGCTAAGCAGAGCCAGACAGCCTCCTGGCCTCAGGATTCGGTCTGCCTCTCGCAGGAAGTGTGGATGATCAAACCAGTGAGCGGCAGACATCGCTGTGACCAAGTCGGCAGCTTCATCCTCAAAGGGCAGATGTTCTGCGGGGCTGACTCTAATGGAGCAGATAAACAGATATAGGTTTATACTGCAGGCAGGCCTCAAGACCTGCCAGTATATTATTTACACTTAAAAACTGCATTCGTAACTTTTGCCTGTCTACTGCCACCTTTGTTTAAAACAGAGGAGAAAGCTACAAATACTCCATCATTCCAGCACCCACATACGAAATATCTGTTGTTTTTACCAAAAACATTATGAATTGCAGCTTTAAAGGTACTGTAAGCGTGTGAAACTATGGGGGACTATATTTCTCATCATTGAGGAATGGGGGCTGTATTATTTTATACCTGTAACAAACATTGGCCGCGTGTTCCTTGGCATCGGCTATCTCCAGCTGAGCTGGACTAACATCTAATCCAACCACTGTGAGGAAGTAAGGAGCCAACATCTCTGTCCCCTGCCCAGACCCACAGCCAGCATCCACTGCCAGATCCAGCTGACCCTGGATCTGTCCACAGCCAGGAGAACAGGTCATGTTTGTGTCATGTTCTTAAGAGGTAACTGCAGCTGTTCTTTGTAGGTTTGGAAAGACGTCCATGCTAACAGGGAACGTTCCATAAACGTTGACTAACATTCTCTAAAAGTTGTCTCAAAGGTATCAAAAACATTCTTGGTGGAACGTTGGTGAAATGTTTTTTAATCATATCAAAAACATTATTCTTAAGTTGTAGCAGAAAGCTTTAAAAAGTTTGAAAAAATGTTTGAATAACGTTCTAATAACAAGCCATAATGTTAATACAATGCCTATAAAAAATGACATTTTGAACGTTCCTAGAACGTTTAAAATAACATTTTAACATTATTGTCGCCTCAGTAAATGAAAAACAAAACATTGTCATATTTTCTAAAGTACAATTTGTATGTTCATAACACGCTCAGTCACACGCACACAAACACACACACACAGACACACACACACGCACACACACGCAATCACACACACGCACACACACACGCACACACACAGAGATCATACTCTTTTCCGAAGGAAGCTCAACACTTCATGGATGAGTTGCGGAGGGGGAGACACTCGGCAGCAGTGGTAAGACTTAGCGTGTGCTTTTCCTTCAAAATGTCTCTGAGCCATGTTCCTCTTCTGGAGTGAGTGTAAGTCAAACAGAGTCTGTCAGCAGTCTGTCTCTGGAGTTAATCATTAACACACCTCTTTACTGCCTGCGGGACAAAGTGTAATCGCTTAGACTTCATATTTTTGGAAGTGTACCCTAATTACTTTTTAATAACCAAAACTGTTTCATCTTTGACCAAAAAATATTTACTTGAAGTAAACTCTGATAATCAGAAGTTAATATAAACCAATACATAAAATGATATAATGACGTATAAATATATAAACATTATAATTATATATAAACAGTCACTATATCACAATCAGTCATATCCAGCACTGTTTATATGTTCTACCTTTATGCTACTAAATACTCATTATTAAATACTATACTAAACCTAATACAACTTCCATACTGATAAATATAGAACGTACAGATGGCATTTTAATTATATTAAAATAATTCAACAAATGCATCGTTTCAATAAACAGAAGTTCTCGCTGTTTTCTTTACATGTACTGTAATTTGCTGCAGTGAGCAGCAGGTGGCGCTGTCAGACAGGGAGCGAGTTCAGCTGTTGGCAGGTTCGTGCACAGAGATGTATACAGCCAACAATAAATGTCATTTTGCTATCAATTATTTTATTAAAATCCTTATCGGACACAAACTATAGAAACATTGCAACCTGCTCTGCTTTGAGTTTGAACTCTGTTTTCTTTTTATGATGTACAAATATGACTTTAAAATACTTTGATATTTTAAAAAAATAATTGTAATGTACTAAACTTTAAAAATTACCACACATCTTTTGACTTACACCACAGATGCATTCAAATTCTCCATCTAAAGACAGGGTGAAAATTCACCTCAAATGTCAGTGTCACAAACAATCTGTTCTAGAGAACAACCGTTTGACTAGATAAAATTTCCTGCATGCTTATTGGCTGTATCACATCATCTCCGCCCACTTAGTAAGTCTCTGATGACTTGTGTCGAGCTGTCAGATCATCAGTTCTCTTGACGTGACAGCTGCTGGAGCGTCAATAAGTCAAAGTGCTGCTCACCACACGCGTTCACAGGTTTTCATTATTCATTGGTCACACGTCTGGTCTAAACACAAATCAATCAATCCAGCCTGTGTTCAGATGGGTTTATAGGTGTCCAGGCAGATGCCTGAACCTGAAGGTAAAATCAATCACTGCAGATCACATCTGCCTGACAGAAAAAGACTCAAGTGTAGAGCCAAAAAAAGATGCACTCCCTCTCTTAGGCCTGACACATTTAAAGGTAGTGTAGGCAGTTTCAGAGAGGCTAGCAACAGTAAGCTTTTGAAAGCTAAGACCCCACCCTCTCTTCAGAGCACTCAAAGCCACGCCTCCTCCAGCACATGAACACATACATAGTTTGACAAGCAAGTAGGACGTCCTATCATTGCATTCAGACCTCGGGGACTTGAGGTCTGCCTTTGTAATTTTGTCCCAGGACCCATCAATTATGAATTTGAAATCTTCAAATGCCACTAAACAAGAGGCGTTATTATTTAGGCAGCTAGCTGTAAACCTGTTGAAAGTTTAACTAATAATATCAAAACACAGAAAACTTTTTTTATACTTTTTAAAGTTTACTCGTGGGCTCATGAGCCTTCAAATAACAAAGCCTGTTTGTGCGGCGTGTAACTTTTAAAATGACTGAGTCATCAGAACTTATATAAAGATGGCAGATTCTCTCAGAAGTACAGTAAGAATGAACTGCGGCAAACTGTCACCATCACAAAATAACAATCGGCTGATAAACTTTGCCTGTGAGAGAGAAAAGGCCAGTCGTGCAGGCTTTTGTTAACACAACAATAACTCTGATTACAAAGCAGTTGGAGGGTTTGGACAAGAACCAATATTATTGTGTTCCTGCAGGAGTCTCTACTCTGAAAAGATGACTATTTTTTCTTAACAATTTCAACTTAATTTCAACAATTTCAGACATTTTGACAATGTATCAATGAAATATATTGATTTATACTAAAAACAAACATTAATCCACCTGCTATGTTTGTTGGTTGGAGTAAAATACATTAGAGAAGATATGTTAATATCTATTAACTCAAGTTCTGTAAGTAAATCAAAACAAGCTACAACAATAAAGAAAACCTTTAGCTATCCTTCAACTTGTTTTGTATGATATAAAATCTGATTTTGCCACAGTTGTTGCTACAGGTACATACAGTGACTGATCTGTACATACATGCACTATAAAGTCCTACATGAAGAACGGAGAACTTGTTTATTTTGAGCTAACTTGAACCTGAGCTGAAATAAACACGAGTCTGTAACATGAATGAAAACATTCTCGTTTAATTGCCCCATAAAACATGATGATTAACACATGAGTCACATGCTAACATTACTTTTCTTCATAATGGCATTCATCCACGACCCCCATGCGGGGGACAAAAATGAGAGGGAAGAAAATTTGGTGTTTGTTAGCTTTTTTAACTTTAAAATAACATGTTATAATTACGGGTCCAAGATTATTAAACAAATTACTCATCATCTCTTTAAATGCAATTGATTAAAGAGAAATGCGATTAAGGGCGGCCCGGGTTCGAATATAAATCCTGAATCAGCCATTTGCAGGTAAATGAAGATAACGATTAGAATGCGCTTGTGGTTGCTTTGATTAATCGCTTTTTGTCAATGCTCGTCTCCCTGCTGTCATCTAAACCATTACACACTGATTTAAACCATCCTGCAAACTCCTCCTCATTCTAATTTAGCATCACCTCAAAGCTGAGTGCCTGACCGACCCCTAAATCTGAACAACTCTAGACCCAGCTAACAGGCAATGTTCTCCGAATGTTGGCTAATGTTCTTTAAAAGTTCTCTCAGTAATCAAGAATGTTATTGCAGTAACATTAGTAGAACGTTTTTAACGTTGTATCTCATGTATCAAAAACAATTTGATTAAGTTTAATGTTTTCCTAGTGGAATGTTTTAAAAGCTTTACAGAATTAAACAAATGATTGAATAATGTTCTTACAATTAAACAGAAACGTTAATACAATGTCTATAAAACTGGAGGTTTTGAACATTCCCAGAATGTTTTTGTTGCTTAATGGAAGCATTAGGGGAACGTCCTTACAACCTACAATTGTTAGCTGGGGAGACGCGTGTGTGTGTGTGTGTGTGTTTGGGTAAAGACAACAGTATTCTGAATCCTCCAGGACTTCTTTTCAGTACTGCCCAACATCCCATAATGATCAGATGAGATGCAATTGTATTCAAATTATAACTCAATAAAATAGAAAGAGAGACTGATTTTAATTTTGGAATTTTGTTCATTCCTACAAATAACATTAACCAGTAAAACAAACCAGGATCAGAATCCAGAACAAGTATCAGCTGCAGTACAGACAGATTTTCTGAGCAATCCTCCAGACAGCTTTTATTTACCAGTATTGTGTTATTAAAAAACTGCTTTTCTTTCACTAATGTTGATCTATTTAGTTCCTCGCCTCTAATCCGCAAGACGCAGCCTTGTGTGAAATAAGATGAATTGATTTTGCATTGATTTAAACTCGTTCTTTTGGGTTCATTCTGCTCGTGTGCGGAGGGGCGGATCTCTGCCTTCAGCAGAAGCAGGTGTCTGTTAAATCAGCTTTAATCCTTCATGCATTCACAGCCAATGATGGTAACGAGGTTAAAGATATATTTCTGCTCCTGTGTTCCTCTGTCATGACGCTCTTAATGAAAACTGAATGAAGAGATAAAAGCAAATGGATTCGTGGAGTAGGAGATAAATCTCAGGTTTGGTTTTGTAACTTGGTTTAAAACTCATTCTTTCATCTCTTGGGGGAGTCTCACGAAAACACGTCCAGCTCGCATTTCAACCATAAAATCAAGAGTAAACAACAGAAATATTTTTCATTAAAAATGATGTCTGTCTAAAGAATGTTAAAAAATCAGAACATAATTCAGGATTTTTACTACATCACAGTATTTTCAGTAATCATTTACATTACTGTAATACAGTAACTTTTACAGTAATGACCATTTGCTTTATTACTGTAATTACTGTAGTTGTGTCTATAAAGATCATAATATAAAAAACATTTCTTATCTCTTATTCACAATTATTATTCACTCTCTGAGCTCTGTTACTGCCTCATTAAACGATCAACATCGTCTCAGGTGCTTCTTGTTCTCTTTAGGGAGAAATATAAACGACACAGAAATAAGACAATCACTGACATACAGTAAGGGCACAGAGCTGTAAAATTAATGCAATGCACAGTGAAGATCATTTGATTTTTCATGAGAAATGTTCATATTGATATCTTGCGATCGCAGACTTTGGCGAATCTGAACACAGTTTGTGACACAGTTGAGATCTCGGTAAACGGCGTAAAAGAACCATTTTTGGTTCTCTATAGAACTATTCAGTCAAAGGTTCTTAAAAGAAACATTTCTTACCTTTTTTATAGTCTAAACAACATTTTCCACTACAAAGAACCTTTCGAGAAACACAAAGGTTCTACAGATGTTAACGGTTCTTTATGGAACCATACAGCTAAAAATAGTTCTTCCATTGCATCATTTAGAACCATTGTCTTTTCAATGCCTTCTCAAAGATAGCTGCTGGATTTCCAGGATCAAGGTTCCTCTAGTTGAATCTCCAATCTGGAGTGAATGCTGATCTGAGATCAGAATCTGTTACGTCTGGGAGTTCTTATTAAGGGGTTTAGAATTCTCAGCCTCTTCCTGGATCAGCAGATAGCCGATGACAGACAGCTGGAATGGCATTAGTTGTGACCCGAGCAGCAGCTCATCGAACCATCCACCAGAGCACCAGAGTGGAGGGGTTGCCATGACGACTGCTCCTCTGTTACATAACTGGAGACTGGAGGAAAATGGATTCCCGGAAAGAAGGAAGGCTGGGGCTTATCGTGTGGTTAGAGTTTGCCTCAGGGTGTTAGCACTGTGTGGTGAGAGAGGAAAGAGTGGCTATGAAGAGAAGAGGCCGATAGAGACGCTGTGAAATGTATTGTGGGCATGAGAGGACAAACACAGCCAAAATCAAAAGTAGTGCTTTCTGTTTGTAATAGAGACACCTTTAAAAAAAAGGGGTTTACGGGAAAATCATTTTACCACAGAGACAAAAACAAAAACACACATTTCGGTTCAATAGCACTGGTTTAAATATGAAACACAGAATTTTTAGAACCCTTTTTGGCTGTATGGTTCCATAAAGAACCTGTAACGTCCACAGAACTGTTTTCTGTTTCACAAAAGGTTCTTTGTAGTGGAAAAGGTTCTTTCTGTGCTCTGCTCACTCAGCAGTTACTACAGTCCAGTCTAGACTCACGCGAGACACGTTTCTCAGAGCTCCACAGAATACGGGCCCCGTCGGCTCGCTCTCTCCTCTTCCGCATGCTGAGCGTGTTACAGTTTTATTCAAGTCACACGCAACCTGTCCACTTCCAGGGCATCTGTCATGGAGCAAGATGCAGCCATGGTCATCAAAAGACTGATGGGTGGTCTGGGCCCTCAGGGGCCTGAATTAATTTTTAATGGCTGCCATGTTGCACCCACCTTCCTTCCCTTTTAGTGCACACCCACAACCACTTAAAAATCACAGAAACGATGGCTTAGCGCTTGTTTGATGCGGAAGTCTGAGGCGCAGCTGCTGCTCGGCACGTGTTGACGCGTGGGTGTTTTGTCTTATGTGTTAAAGCACGTTTGCTTTTGTGGACAGTGATTAGAATTCAAATGCAGTTTCTTTGTTTAAACTCTCAATCCCACATTTTAAAGGGATAGTTCACCCTAAAATGTACATTTTTCCATAACTGACTCACCCTCATGTCATTCTAAACCTGTATGACTTTTATCTTCTGTGGAATATAAGATCTATGAAGAAATGTCTCCACATTTTTACATGTTTGCTAAATCTCTAATATTATTGTTAACATCATAATTACTGATATCATACAGTAGGCTCTTTTGACTGGAACCAGCTACACAACCACCTAACTACCACTAGAATACCCTAGCAACCCCTTAACAAAGCCATAGCAACCACCCAGGACAGCCTAACAACACTCTAGCAACCACCATAAACACTAAAGCAATGCACTGAAACCACTCAGAACAGCTTAGCGGGCAGTCCAGCAAACCGTCTTCAGAGAATATAGAAATCTCCAGCGGTGATATTTTTTCATCTTTAAATTCAACCAAAGAGGAACATTAGTGTCATGAGGTGACAGATAAGAGGAAATGTTCTGTATGTCTGCAGTTAGGGGTGTGAAGCGGTGTTTTCTCCTCCTCTGGAAGCGAGTGAGTGGTAGAGCGAGTCAGTGCTGAAATCTTTGAAATTGGACAGAGAGGCCATTAAAACTCTGCTGACAAGCTTCTTTTACGACGGTTTTATTAAAGCATCTGCTATTATACACTCAATTAAACCATTATGGGATGTGCGATCAATTAATCTCGTCCAGTAATACCATTATCTCCTTGTTTGCTTTCTTATGGCCCAATATTTCTGTGCACTGTGTCACATCAAGGCAAAGAAGTTAATGGTCTGTTGCTTTTCTCTTCATTATTTGCTCTATTTTTTCCTAGAGCAAATAAACACAAAGCTGATTTTCTCTAAATGGAGTTTACGATCTCCATCAAACATGAACTGAACAGATACCACCAGCTCAACATTCAGTGCTGATAGAAAATGTCAAAAATATAAACTGTGACAGTGACAAATTTCTCTATTAAAGCTGCAAAAATGTTTAGAATGTCGGTCAACGTTGTGGGAACGTTCCCTGTTAGCTGGGCTGCCATTTAAATGGCACTGTAAATACTTTAAAGAACACCATCATGATGATGTAAAAAATGCTGCCCAAAAAAAATCATAGTTTTTAACACCATGTGGGTGCAACATGCATTTAAAATAAACGTATACACAATGTGTTTTACCTCATCTCTCCTCATCCTGCAGTCTAATGTTAATATTTAATTCTTACGTCATCTATGACCAGTGTCAACACATCTCTCTCTCTCTCTCTCTCTCTCGCTGTGCACTGCTTCAGAGTACCTGCCTGTGATTGAATTAAAAGCACATTAAACAGATTGAATAGGTCAGGATTTAATTAGCCTCTGATGAAGGCCACAGGGTTCCTGTGACACGTGTTCTCTGATGAACTCCTGCACCACACACTTCACATGCATAAATAAATTGTCTTTCTGACTCTCTGTGTTTAATCAATGCCTTTTATAACCAATCACATGTGTCAGTTTTTCATGGGAACATTGGTTAAAAGTGCAAGTTTCCACTCACACGGTTCAAAAGTAGCAGTTCACAGTTCACAGACTTCAACCAATCGGCAACACTGAGAATTTAATGTAACTGTAAGTGATTTCACGAATTCATTCTCTTTGCTCAACTACAGTAAAGAATGATGCATGGAAAAGCATGTCAGAAATCATCTGTATTCATGCATGAGTGATTCATGCATTGATAATCATTCATCAAACGTTTATACAGAATCTTGTTCATGATATGATGTATCTTGGCATGATGCAATTTATACTCCAGCAGTACGACAGACGATATTTCATGTCAGACAGAAAGACACCTAATTTTACCAGAAATGCATCTGATCTGTGAACAGATTTTCTAAAGCTGTAACAAGTTGAACAGTCCAGCAAAACCAGTTGGGTACTAACAGGCCAGGAACATGTTTTAGCAACTTGGTGACCTGAAAAAAAATCACATCAATGTGAACAGAGTTTAACTCTAGCCAATTCAACACATCTAAATTTAGCAAAACCATTCTTGCAGTAACATTGGAACTTATTGGAACATTATATCACAGCTATCAAAATGTGTCATGAACACACACACACAATTTTAGGTTGTAAGACCGTTTTCCTAATGTTTCCCTAAGATTTCCCGAATGTTTTCAAGTTACAAAAACGTTCAAAATGGTATTTTGAAAAATCCAGAAATGTTTGAAACATCTTTTTTAGACATCAACATTATTACTTTGATATAAGAATGTTATTTAAAAAACAATTCAGAAAAAAATAACAACTACTAATAAAGTTTTTTAATATACAGATTATATAACGTTACGTTACTGCAAGAACGTTTTAAATAACGTGACAGAACTAATAGAGAACTTTAGCCAATGTAGTGAGAACGTTCCCTGTAAGCTGGGGAGTCAGGTGCCTTTAGAAAGAAAAAACAGGGTTCCTCAGGGGTCCTTTGTGGATGAGGTTGCCCACCACCAGCCCAGAGTCTGAAACTGATACCTGCTCTCTCTCTCTCTCTCTTTCCTTCTCTCTTTCTCGTCTCTATCAGACCACCCAGAATCCTCCTCTGCTCACTCAGCACAATTCCACCCTGCTGAATTACCATCAGAGGGACCGAAGAGCTGCTCTCTAATGAAGAGCGACAGCCACTGTCACAGCGCACCAGAAACCTGCCTGGAGAGAGCAGCTAGTTCTCGCAGAGCGGGAGAAATCATCTCCAAGCCTCAGTCACCCGTTTCTCTTCCCCATAATAAAGGAAAAGAGAAATGCCTTCAAAAAGTAAATCTTAAGACGAGAGCGCCGGGCTGAAATCTAGGGCAGCTTCATTGATTTTGAGGCTGCTGTATTATTAGCCATTGTGGCAAAGGTGACATGAGAGGGTCTAGCTAATATCCTGTACACTCAATGGCTGGAGAAGGGGGGAGGGGCTTAGACACCGCTGGTCTCCTGATAACCGCTGGCTTTGGTCGGCAGCTGTCGTGTTGGATTGCGAAGGCGTTCAGCAGCGTTCGTCTCTCGGGAAGTGTTGGGAAGCGTAAGCCCGGCAGGCTGGCTAAATAAGATAAGGGAGTCATTGCATCCGCCCGTCAGCAGTCCCTCGCTATCAAATATTCATGGGCGGCTGCCAGTTCTTAAGTAAACAGGCCAATTTGTTCAGGAAGACGCACATTAAGATACGAGGAACCGATAGAGGCTGGACCCCGGGGATCCCCGTACACCTGCCACGATATTCCAGTGTACTCCCACGATCCATTACCCTTAGGATTGCAGAAACACTCTCAGAACATATTTTAACCTAATATGTCATATATATCAAAAATGTTATTTTAAAAAATGTTACAGAATGGAAAAAGAACGTTCCTAAAACCAAGCGCAATACTGTTAATACAGCATCAAAAAACTCCCAGAATGTTCAAAATATTATTTTTAATGTTTTTGTCACTTAATGGAAACGCTAGGGAAA